>JAECUM010001576.1:0-188425 GCA_016617855.1 Megalonaias nervosa
CTTGAAAGTGCAGCACGCAATGACTATGAGAGAATTTGACCGCCTTATATATACTTGTTCTGATAATGATCTGAAAAATCTCACCGCATTGAGACATTTTAACGTTTTAACTTTCCAAGTGAACGCTTCTGGAATGTTCTAATCACGTGATTGAGTTTAACACATCTCCGCATGACAAAGGCAGTTACCTAGCTCGGTTGCCATGGAGATATTGATTTTTTTTAGATTGCGCGACGGCTAGGCGTATTGATTAGGCAACATCTGTTACAAAGTCTAGGTATGCATGTTATATATTAGTGTAAAGTTATAGAATTATATCTGAGCTCAAATCTGCCTTTCAGTTTTGTGTAAATCGGTTGGGATTGGGAGTTTTAGGGTCTCTGATAGAGGTAAATTATATTTGTTAGGAGGTTGGGGAGGGTGTGAAAAAGGTCTTTGAGATAGGATCTGCCTTTTATATTACTACTCGGTGAACTTGAAGGCGGTAAAAAAAGAGCAACTGATCCTATTTAGAGTGTAACCACACAAAAAATTTCCAGTCTGGTGAGAAGTATTGGCAGGCCTGCAATCTACAGACTAGATTCAACGGTCCCTCAGCGTGGATTTGTCTGTGAATAATTACAAGTCATTCCTGAGAATACACAATTACCACCAGCACGGATTCGCTAGCAGATCAAAGCACCAGCTCCCGGAGTTAATCCTGAAAGGCTTGCGCCCCGACGTTGATTACACTCAAGACAGGTCAGCATCATACGTGTGTGGCCAAGACTACTATCGATTCTGTCCACTGTAAATTGTCGTGGGTCATTAGACGAATATTACCACAACATTACAGTGTGACAGCATGCACAGTGATTGTTTTGTCGTTGTTTTATCTCCATGATGAACTCAACATCAAGATCAAAATCGCGTTTATGCTTTTTGTCATTTCGCTGATAACCAGCTAATTTTTTCTCACAGTGTAAAACAATGCATCGCTGGTTTTCTAAACTTGATTATCTTCATCAACCCTCTTGCAGTTATCTATGATAACCCTCCGTAGTTGAGACATTTTTGTAACCCTCGAAACTGCTAAGTATATGAGATTGGACCATTCGATGCGGTCATCGACTAACCAGATATTAGTATCTGAGATTATTAGTCCCTGTGACGATTTTTCCATGTTCAATGCGCTCTCAACAACATCCACATCGACGGCAACGATATCATTGAGAACGAGCTGTTGTTTTTTGTTGGACCCCTGAATCTCAACATTAATATTCTGTCGACGGGTATCTGCTGGACGATAACACAATGGCACACGTGCATCTGGAAATCTTTCTCTGTGAAGTGAGAATAACTTACGTTGAAGTGAATCACGAACTATTTTCCTAAATGCGACTATAAGATCGCTGGGTCGCTATAGGTTCCAGAAATCATCAATCGTAGTCTCTGGAATTTCAGCGCGTATTATCTCGCATTGAATCTTGTCAGGTTGTAGTCGTATTAGCACTTTTAGCTCTCTCAGCAATTCATCGGCTGCCTTGTGGTCGTATAACATTTCTTCGTAATAATCTACGGATTCTTTAAACCAACTATGTGATGATTCTACGTCCAAAGGTGGTGGTTGTTCATGATCATGGCATATAATAATTCCCGTGGTTGATCAGTGAATGGACCTCGTCGATAACCAATCAAGGAACATTTTTAAGGTGTTCTTGGGTACAATGCATATTTCATCCCAGATGATGATTCTAGGAATATATTTTTCACCCATGCACTCGTGTGTCCACGCATCAACGCGGCACTGAAAGAAACTGTGATAAGTATGAGATCTTGAATAATCAAGTATCATCTAATTTTTTTTACCTGACAGAGCCCCCAGCGAACATCGCCCGCAAGAAACTCGTCTAGCCGCGTTGTTGGGATCGATTTGCTGATAAAAAAAAATGAATCCGTGGCGACTCTGACTGCGTCCTTTGGAAATCTGTTGATCATCGATATCAGGATTATTTACACATAAGCCAACATCGAAGATCATAAATGAGTAAATTGCGGGGAATCATCATCATAGGAGCTGATAATAGTACCAAGCGACATTCCATCTTGTAGATTTATGAGTTTTCTATCCACAAATATACCTTTCTGTGAAATCGAGTTCTGTGTCATGGATGATTAATCGCGTAAAACGTGATTATAAACCGATGAGGCTCCATGTGTAAATTTACCAATGATTTTTCGACCGATATCTTTGGTAAATGATATATCCTTGCTGTCATTTCTTTCAGGTTCTGGTCTCCAAACCTCGGTTTGAAGTCTATACGAAATTATTGCTTCACCGATTGTCAGCGATAACAATATCTTGGCATCAAGCATATATCTCAGTAGCACTATTGGAGTCCAACTACGTTTATTCTTCGCGCAGTAGTCTATGGAATTTATCTCTTGATTTGGTTCGTTAAAATGACATCCAAACCAAACAACGATGACCTGATGAATATTCTCAGCAAATTTGAATGTTTGGATATGAGCAAATCCACTTAAATCGAAATCCACCGGAAGCTCGCTGTTTATCGCATCTCGAGTCATCGAGTGTGTTGGATGCCCAAATTTCTCAAAATACCACTTAATTCACCCATCCAAAGTAAGCTTCCGGGATAACACGTAACCATATCAACGGAAATGAGGTTGCGGTAGTCATATTTAGTATTCCAGAGTCCGCCGTGTCCATATTCAACACATGAGCCTTGAATATCCTTAGGATATTCTCGAGGTGTTGGTCGCCATCAATTTTTCTGGCGAAAGTAAGCAACGGTAGATGAGATAGTAAAACAATTATCAAGTAATTGTTTTACTAGGTCTGTGTCGGTTGCGAATTTTAATGCAACCTTGGTCATGTGCGTACACAGAGATTCAGTACGATAGAGTTCACCAGGCGGTAGCATGAATTGGTCAAATCCATGATTGTTCATGGATTGCATGAAACTAGACTGCGAGCAGTATGACTGTTCAGAGTGCAAGCACTCCGACTGTAAACAGCCCGAGTCCGCACACTCAAACAACCACACCGACACAGAGTCGCGCTTATTGATATTATATATGCACTCAAGAATATCACCGCAGTAATATCTAACCCGCTTTTCTCGTGGAAATATTGTTATACTCGGTGTCAATGCCTGAGCATTATGATCAACGATTACTGCCGGAGAACCCCTCGATTGACACTTTGCCGCGTATAAGATCTCGTTGGTTATTGTTGTTACCGTTATTGGGAATTTTAATTTCTTTTCCCTCAGCGATATCAATTATCGTGGCTCCACGCTCTCTGGCACCCTCCGCCCACTCGTTTACTTTTTTTGCGTCGTAGATCTGTAAGACCATTTCCTCGTAACACGTTCATAAAGTGTTCTGTGATTCTCTCGGCTACACAATTTAGAATAACGTTGGTCTTTGGGGCGCTAGCACCCGAGATCGCTAGCGATCCGCGCATCGGTTAAAGAGCATCGACATCAGGTTCATTTAACGGATAAATCGCGTAGGCGACTTCGGTCACAGGGAATGAACGCTCGTAGTATGGTTCGTCTATACCAGTCAGCATCCCCGACATAAAATTTAACACGAGAACACTCTGGCTGCGTTGTGATTACGGAACAGGTCATGCTTATCACATATTATACAAGTTGTGTCAGTCTCGCCACCAACGGCAACGATAAATTTTATTCTGAAAAAGTATCTTTGCGTAGATTCACTAGTGAATCCAAGGTAATCGATGATCGTCCCTGCTAGTTGGTCGTTCATTGTAGCATCAATGAAAATATAATCTTGCTTTATTCTGAGTGTTGACCACGCATGTGCAGCATCATCGGCCCTGAATTCGTTCTTGGCCTTGCGGATATGACTGAGTAATCGATTTGGTACTCGTAGGTCGATGGACCGTTTACGGTCTGGGAGCTTGATTAATCTGTCGAGATCGAACATAGAGCTCGAACCCTTGATCTCAGGTAATTTTGCAAACTCCTCCATTATATAATTAGGGCAAATATATCTTTCAATTAAACGTCAACCTAAATTAGTATACAGTGACTTTACGAGCAAAGAACAGATGCCAATGGTTGATGATTGTTTCAACAACCCCATGTTCGAAACCTTGTTTCTCCGATTTCTGTGGGTATCATCGACAAAGTGTTAAGGGCAATAGTTTAGGGCCAAAACCGTATGTGAAATGTGGAATTAGTGTGAGAGGCCAAATACAATTCTACGTAGCGTGCGGTTGCAGAAAATACAGAGCATTGAAACGGTATTATGATAAAAAGTGATCTCCCTTCTACTAGTGGTCAGATCGCTGGTGATCCAGCTGCTAGCAGTAGCCCGGCTACTAACACTAGCCCCACGAGAGCTAGCTGTTGCACTGGTCCAATAAAGGACGTTAGAAACTATTTCAATATATTTTGTAAATAAGGGAATCTTGAGCATTTTTTCATAGTGATATAAAATTATAATTTAGACAAATAATACATACTATACAAATGGAGCAAGGAAACGACGTCGATGAATTCAGAAGGCACCCAGTCATCAAGAATTATGAGCCGTCGCATACTGGTGTGATTAGGAACTGTCGGCGGCGAAGACCGACTGGATTTGTTAATAGTGGCGGTTATCTTATGATTGGTGCTGAGAAAAATATTTCTCGCATTGATTTGTTTATGAGTGTTTTGATGGGTTGATTAATGATGACTTTGTCATCAACCACCTTGACCGTAATCCAAGTAATAATTCTTTATGTAATCTTGAAGCTATTACGGAGAGCGAGAACTGTAGGAAAGGTGAGAATGGTGGATGGGGAGGAATCCACTGCCAGCTAGATCTGTAAATTCACAGACAGGCAAAGAGCGAGTATTTCAATCAATAAATTCAGCTGAAAAATATTTTGGTATTTACTCAGCTTCAGTACCACGCGTTGTGGAGGGCATAATTATTTTGACACGATCGAGGAATAATCAGCGAATAAGATTTCAATATCTGAGACATTAATGTCTCGGACACTAGTGTCTCGATCCCAGGATCTCACAACCACAGAGACCATAAGCAGTGTTAGCCAAGTGTGCGATCATTATCACACATCGAAAGGCGCATTTGAAGTCGAAGGGAGATAATTCTGTTGTGACTAAACAGTACGAGATAATAACTGCAACTCTGCGCATCCTCGATAAGCTAGACCCAGAAATAGAGTTTCCAAGTGCTGTTTTTATCCGTGTGACGGTGTAGATTTCTTGTTTAATATCTTATGATCTGTATTCGCGCGGAGGAAACTGTCAACTGGAGATTGATTTCATGTGTGTGTGTGTGTGTGTGTGTGTGTGTGTGTGTGTGTGTGTGTGTGTGAATGTGTGTGTGAGTGTGAGTGTCCTTGTAGTTTCAATAAACCAAAATAAAAGAGACTTGTACCGTTGGACCGTTCACGATCTACGTTCTAAACCAGTACAATTCGTTCGCTTCCTGTCATCTACAAGGAAGTGATATTCGTGTAATTTTTTGGTGGAAAATCAAGACAATTGCGGGTGCACAGCTTTATGTGTCTTCGGGTTTGAAATGATTTTATGAATTAAATAACGATTAGTGTTACTGATTTATCGTCCTCGCCTCCTTGTTATCTTTATAAATAACTTCCGAAAATTTTAACATAGAACTGTTGGTTGTAAAGTGGTAATGTTGATGGATTCCCCCATGCATGTGAAATTTTGTGTCCGAATCCCGAGACTGATAAAAAAGAACAGTAGCTCGTAAAGATGATGGTCATGAAAAGAACAATAGAACTGCAGCGATGAGAGTCATGAAGACAAGGGGATACCGCCATGAAAGAACAGTGACACTTAGCGATGAGAGTCATGAAAGAACGTAGACCGTAAATCGCTAGCGATTCGACCATAAACGGTCCAACGTTAGCGTTCCAAAGTTCCTTCACTTAAGGAAATAATCTTCATATAATGAATTACGAAAATATTAATGCGATTAATTTTGCGATTGAGCGATTACAACGCGCGGATATACAACTTACTGACCAACTCAATACTGAAAAAATCACATATAACTTTGAAACATTACAAGAACGAAAATCCTAAGGAAGATACACACTTCCATCCGAGCACAGGTTCATCAAATTACTCCAGGGGCAATGAGAAAATCGCTAGCGATTGTCGATGATACAGAAATTCAGCAATTCATTCCATTAGCAACGGCGATAGAAAAATTGAATTGGAGTTGTCAGGCGAATATGAAACAAAAAAGATTGTGGAAATGCGTGTAAGACAGTAAGAGAAATTTATGTCGGATCATACTAGTAAATCAGAGTGTAAGAACTCCGAGTCTGCATTAGATAGCTAGCTACAGTCTGCGTTCTGATTAAAAAATAATCGTGGACAGCAAAACAATAAGCATTTTGTGACTATGTGAAACACTGTATGGTGGCCTGTGGAGGTCTGGACACTAATAAAGTATTTTTTTTACTGGTGGATCGCTAACAATCTGGAAACACTCTATAGTGAACCGCTGAGACCATACAGTGGACAATGGGACTGTTTACAATCGAATCGCTAGCGATTTACGGTCTGTATCGTACATATAGACTTATCATTAATTGTTAATCGTGTGTGTCAAGTAAATATCCGCGCTGATCTGTCAAGTGGAAATGTATCCGTGATAACAGCGGATTATGACGCCGTAAATAAACAGGATTAACAGGTACTGATACAATCAAATGACCAGGGGGAACCTCAGGGGTAAACGAGTAAACAATGTATCCGGGTTGTACCTTCTTGGATTTTCCAAGATCTGGGGCATAACTGCCATCGACGGCATCAGAAACGAGGTTCACGACGTGATGTTTACGATACCTGGAGATATATGACGTCCTGAATCATCAACACCATTGTTGTGTCGAAGAATCGTTGATGTTGACATATCTTTGATTTTCTCCAATCTGCTGATGAGCTTTGGAAAATATTCATCGATGATATCGTTGACGCGCTTTTTCAGGTGCTTATTGTCAAAACCTGGCAGCGTGAATAATGGCAGTTCCGCTTCCGTGATCGCATAATAATCATAAAAGGGCTACCTAGATCCTCTAAGCTCAGCAGTATTCGCGGCAATCACTGCTTCTATGGTAGATCGGTGTACGAGCTCAGTGTCAGATCTTATCTGGTTTAGATGTTGTATCGCTGCGATGATCTGCTGCTGTAGATAATCCTTAAAATATTCATTCACTTACCTGGAAAACCGGTGTTGTATGTCTTCGGCGACACCTTAGTGGTAACGCGTGATGCGATCAAAACATAATTTAGTATAATCTACGGCAAATCCATGGCCTCAACGTTATCGTTATGCCAGGAGTAACTTTACCATCAATCAACGAAATATGATGTTCTTCAATATGCCACGTACCCATTTCCATATATTCCCATAAGGCATCTTTTCGATGATCTGGAATTTCCATAAGCATTCTTTTGTCCTTCTGATAATCGGCGCGCTGTGGTGGTGGTGCTGGCGTTGTTGTTGGTGGTGCTACCAATGGCCATCCAAGCACGGATCTGATAGATGAATTATATATATCGACGGAGTAATCTGGCGATAAAATTTATATGCCGGCACTTGGCGTTGGCTCGTGTACCGTTGTAGCGATTTTTGATTCTCGGTCTGTGATAGATTTAATTCTGCGTTGAAACTCATCGTTGATTTGTTCGATTTGATAACTCCCAGTCTGCAAGAATATCACTGTCCATCAGGCTTTCTATTGGGTTTATTCTTGTATGCAAATACCAGTGAGTTGTTGGCGTGCAAGCCCCCAAACGACTTTGATCTAATATTTAGCTAAGTATTATAGACTTGCAGTTGTACAAGCGCGATTTCAGGAGACCGCTCAAATCCATGTGCCCTTATAGGTGTAACGAAAACAGTATCAAATTCTGGTTCGTTGACGTCGCTGATATCATGGCGGTTGTTGATGGCGTTGTATTAGCGATAATTTGTTCAAGCAGTTGGCAGGTGAGCTGTTGTTGGTCCGTCATTATTACTTACACTGATTGTAATAGAGTACTAGCACTTCGAATGTTAACAGTGAGAGTGTTAACAGTGGGATTGCTAGCAGTCCGATTGCACGCGTCATTATAAATCTTGTTCATTTCAGCGAATCCACTATCGGATGTCATTCCGTCGTCGAGTCCTGTTGATATTAACATTGATATTAGAGATGATAGTCGCTCATGTGCACGTGACGCCGTTGATGGCACTTCTGTATGTTTATGTAATTTCTCAGTCGCGCACGTCGATATATTTTTTTTTTTTGCGAAGATTTTAAGAACATCAGCGGCGTCAGTGAGTACAGCAACGCCGACTCCTATGACTGGCAATATCACATATGTCGACCATAATGTGTAGAATAAAGTCATCGTACCAGTAACTGCGGCCAATGACGAGTATACAACAACGTCGATAACCGTGATGCGTCTGCGGTATTTTCTTTTCTGCGCGCGTATGCTTGTCAATGATAGTTTGCAACGTTGCCTGCCACGAACTCGCTTGTTCGAATCTGTAGGCGTTTACGAGTTCCCGAAAATTCGTAGAATCCTGCTGATTCCAGTCCCGAGTATTCACGAGATGGTAAGTGTTCCATTGTTGGTTTTGGTCTTGTGCATCCTGACCCGACAATTGCATTCGACGATAGAGGCTATTTATTGAACCGCGGGTGTTAGCCGCTGGAGTAGCCTGATTGCATGCGGAGACGTTAAAGTTCGGACTGTTCACAGTCTGAGTGCTCATTAAACGAGTACACTCTCTAAGTAATTAATTGAGACGTTTTGGTGACAGTTTCAAGACACCACCAATACGTCGTCGAGGTTAAGTTTTCGTCTTCGGGATCCAATATGAATATTTCCTCGGTATTTTGATTTAACACCACTGACACGATTCCAGAATATCGATCAGTGGAATGACGCCATAGATATCTCGTAAATATCCCAAATTTAGCGGCGCTAAACACGGAGAGTCTGTACATACCGGTGACCTCAGCGGTAAGTTTGATAGTGTCATTCTGCGCTGACCATGTTGCTGATCCAGATGCTACTGTGCATACAGAGTTGATGAACGGTGTTCTATGAATTACACTAGCGGTAATTTTTTTTCATATTTTTGTCAATTTCTGTGAGCCTAATGCCGGCGACCATTGGAGCTCCAAAGAAATCATTAGCGTCTCTATTTATGCTTCTGCAAAAAATTCGTAAACGCGCCCACATGAGTATCGTACTGGGATAGCAATGTGTTTAATTTACTCTCGTTGTTGTTAAAGCGGTATTGATCGTGGCGTATTTATCGTCCACGTATTTCTCCGTTGCAGAGTCATCGTCTGATGCTGGCTCTTTCAGAACAACAATTATGTTTCCGTTCATTTTAAGTACACCGGTCATTGTATCACCGGTGGATCGCAAGCGACCAGCAATGCGTTTACTGAGCACATTGCGAATCTCGTTTTTGATCTTCGCGATTGATACGTTTGAGTCTCTGATTCTTCCGCCATCAGTAAATACTGGAATATTATCGGCGACTGCACCGAGAACTCGTCGGACAATTTAAACCCATCTAATATTACTTGTCTTTAACCATCCATGCTGATCCTGAAAAACAACAACTACATCCTTGTTAACCACAGTGAGGTTCATAAGGTCAGCGAGCTCATCTTCGGTTACATACGCTGACAAATCAACCTATCGGGCTTCTTAACCCTAGCTCCAGCGCGAGATATTCCATAAATATATACCATTATAAACTAAGGGCTCTTTAAAACAACTAGTATACCGTTCACTAGTGAACGCGTGCACGACTTTTGCGAGATGGGCTACCAGTGATCTATGGCCTTGATATAGCATCTAGAATAGGTAGCTATTCACGACCACATATAGGGGGATCTGTTAATGTCTGTGTTGGCAATGTTGAATACCAGAGTGGAACGCTAGCGGGTCCGCTGATATATTCGAGAAATTCCTTAGGTTGTGCCAATCCAAATGAATCAAAATAAACAACACTACGTGGATCAACATCATATGCAACCGAGTGAGTATCTTGAACGGAATGACCATCGAGATTAATGATACCGGTTTCAATGCGATTTGGTTGCTTTGATAACTGATAGCGCATGAAAATTGCTCTGAAGTGCTTGATGTCGAGTAGACGAGCAGCTCACGCAAATCAAAATTAGACATCGGAACGCCTTGCGTTCTAAGCTTTGCTTAGCGAAATGTACTGGTAGTTTCAGGCCTCGACCATACCATGAGGCCTGAGTCCCTGGTAGTCATCGACATGAGCCTCGTTTCCGCTTTCTTTGTTTTTGGACAGTCCATGTCCTGTCGCTTTCTTCAACGCCATCCTGGCAGCAGTTTCAACTGTACCAAGTGCGGCGGCTTTTGCAACGCTGCAGCGGCTATCAGCTCCGGTATAGCTGCAAGAAATGGAATTATACCGCCTGTTTTTCTAGGTCTTTAATGGCACCCGCAGAAAGATCAAGTCGCACGCACGTCTTTGATAGTTTGGCGTCATTGTAGTGTTTGAGCTGACTCTGAGTCAGTGATAATTTATTTGGGCCTTGCAACGATGTTGATTTTAGCGATATCGCTGTTCCAGAGTTCTTCGCTGATGCCGATTTCAGCTTTTTAATCTGACCGTGTGTCATGGTAGCATTGACGTGATGATATGACATTATAATATCATGGAAAGTTTAATTACTAATCGCTTGCGATCCAGTTACATGTTTTCTACTGGTGCATCAATGACTCTCATTTGTCCATCAACGCCTTCAAGCAGCATTGTTTTGTCGACAGTATAACAGCTATTGTTCTATGATCAGTAACACCAGCTGGCAGTGCACCCACTCGAGCTCGGAAGTATATGTCAACGACAGATTATCTAAACAAATCCAAGTGTTCCAGCCAGAAATAATAGATCGGATACAATGTCGAGAAATCTCGCTGAGATATCTGCAAACCCGAATCAACATTCTGATCGCGCCCCATAAATGTCATCAACCGATGATACGCACGTGCGACATGATTATTTCCAAAATACAGCAACACTTCTTCAGATGGTTCTTGATGTCCGTTTATCCTCAAAGAAAGTTTACTAACCCCAAGTGGGTCAAATACCATGTGATTTCTTATTTGAGAATTCTGTCGTCGGGTACCCTGAAAAGCTATGAAGACATGCCGTCGTGCTGAAACTCCATGTTGTGATGCGACCTGCCATGCAAATGTGCCAACAGTTCCGCTTTTGTAATTGAGTCTGTGGTCATTGTCAACCATGACAACGTCGATTTGCCGCCGCCGTCCATGAAAGAGAGCAGCCGTTGTTCTGCAGCAAGCGATGTTGTCGTTGTTGGCATCCACAACGAAAGCTCTGACTGCGTCACATTTCCAAGCAGATCCGCAGTTTCACCTGCATTAGCGCCATCATCGTGCCAGATAGCATCGTTGTCGTTGTCCTTTCGAACAAGTACAACCGTGTGTTTCGCCACGAGGATAACTTTCCTAACATTCCTGCAGAAACAAAAGATATGTGACAGCGGTATTGCACAACTAAATCTACCTTGAGCATCAATTTGATTTCTACGTGCTGTGAATCTCAGATTAAAGTTCGGATTTGCAAAGGGTAAATAAATTTTCAACGTCGGCGTCGTCAGTTTCAGCAGAAACTTTTTTTTTGGTCTCCGAAAAGTATAAGGTCGGCCATCAGCGCGATCAACAGTATCTTATGCGAACATTATTGCAGACCAGAAAACCGTGAATAAAAATCGGAATATCTTATGAGACCCAAGATCTTCGTGGCAAGATCGACGTTATCGTGACACGCCTCCATTTCTCGGTCGTCGATAATATATCGAGAACTGTTAAATAATCCCACAATTCCGTTATTAACAAATCCACCGCTACGATGTCTACAGTGTAGCAGCAGGCAGGGCGAACAGACCTTTTGGTTTCCTGACCTTATTTTCACAAAATGAAGGTTCCTACGGGGGCTGAAAAATATAAGGTCAATAACGCTAAACCGAACCTTCTAACCGATATTATTTCCAAAACGGATAATAAATCGTTTGGGTTAGCTCATTTTTGTTATGTTATTTTTGACTTTTTGTTTTTATTTTATAGTGCGTTTAGTTTACTTACCGGGTCAATTAATTTTGGTTGGTTCGCCCTGCCTGCTGCTATAAATTAAGTTGAATCCGTTTCTGTAAAATAGCTAACTGCTAACTTATCTAATCCGTTTTCATGCCATCGTTCATCATATATTCAAGTTGTTTGTAAAATTTTGTTTTTAATTTTTCTAGAAGATTCCTGTATGCGACAATTTCTTTCTCCATTATATTTATTCTGTTTGAGTTTAATTCGTTTGTGTTAAAATATTTTTATCTTTTTTGTGTTACTCGTCGTGTTAATTAACCAAAGATTTTATCTAAACCTATACGATACCTGGATCTCGAATCGTGTAAATTATCGTTATAAATCCAAATGGGATAGCTTGTGCTTGAGCAAAAAAGTTTTTGAATTTGATCGGGTCCATATCTCCTAAACACCAGTTATAATAGATATATTTCTGTGTGTACTTATCTACTCCATTAAATACAACTAAAATATTGCAGTTGTCTCTGATCAACTTCGGCATATGTGCGTATCGCTGCGTGACGTATATAACGTCTGTATTTTTGTGTCTACCTTTGGAAAATATCGTAGCTTGATTTGTTTGTTTATCCATCATCACGTCGTCATATACTACTAAATTATTAATAAATCTATCTAGGTCATCTATGGATGGTGCTTCATTAATATCTGTTATAAAATCAATAATATCATTATCTTCACCTTCTTCATTAATTAATTTCGCTTTCTCATTAAAATCCCTGAGTACATCGTAGCATTGTTGATCATCTGCAGTTGGTGCTACTAAATACAGTTTACTCCATTTCAACCATCTCATTATTAAATTTAGTAATAGTTGTGTTTTACCTGATCCAGATGGACCTATTATAATCATCCTTATCGAATTTGGTAATGCTGGATGATGTTTTACTGGTTCCTGTTTTCGTGTCGCTGAAAAGTCAATTATATCCATATAATAAATAATATGAGTCTATATTGTGTTCGATGTAGAGCATCTACACCCACTGCTGAATTAACAACGATAACAACGAAGAATAAACGATGTGCTCTGACAGGCAAATGTGTAAAATGTGGCACGAAGAAATACAAATTTGTCTCCATGACTAAGTCAGGAACAAAGACAGGTGGAGATATCGCCGCTTCATTAAGGAAATTACCAGGAACTCCATGGGCTAAATACCCCGGTGAGAAACATCTTCCTGGATATAATTATTCTGGTCCTGGAACTCGACTTGATATCCGACTTGATGATCAAGATCAACCAAGATCAGGAGAGTATCCAATAAATATGATTGATCAAGCGTGTCATGTTCATGACGTTGCGTATAAAAGTAAAGATTTACAACAACGGCATCTCGCAGATGTAAAATTAATTCATGCGTTAAATTCTATACCTAATAAATCTGTTAGAGAAAAACTCGCTAGTTTTCTAGTAAAAACTGCCATGAAAGGTAAAATAATGTTAGGGGCTGGTAATTAATTATATAATTATTATAATGGAGTCTGTTTATTATAGCCCAAGAGGATATTGGAGAGGCAGATCAGCGATTACTAAATTATCTGAAGCAGCAAAAGTTTCACGTTCTGTTGCTGCAGCGTGGTTAGCACGACAGGCAATATGGCAAATTTATTTACCACCACCTAAAAAAATTCAGTACGCACATTTTGATGTCAGCGTCCCTAATGAAGCTCATCAAGCAGATATTTTATTTTTACCACACGATACCATTAAAATTGGTAAACGTCAATCACGCACGTACAAATACGCATTAACTGTCATTGATGTTGCAAGTAGATATAAAGATGCGGAACCATTATCAACAAAAACAGCATCTGAAGTTGCATCTGGGTTTGAGCGAATTTATCAACGTGGTGGTCTACGATGGCCACAGTTATTACAAGTTGATCCTGGCAAAGAATTACTTGGTGCAGTATTATCGTTGATGAAGAAACATAACGTTAAAATCAGACGAGGACACACTGAAACTCAACGTGATCAGGCAATCGTTGAACGATTTAATAGAACACTTGCTGAGCGGTTATTTGGATATCAATACGCAAAGGAAATATCCACTGACTTTAAGTCCGGTGAGAGATCTCGTGAATGGGTTGCAAGGTTACCAAGTGTAATAGCTGCTTTAAAAAATGAAATTACTCGTTCAACTTCCATGAAACCTTCTAATGCGATTACAAAAAAATATATACAAATACAACGCCGTGAATCTTTCTCTCAACCAGTATTAGGTAATGTAACTGTAAGATATTTATATGAACCTGGTGAACTTGAAGGTGGTAGAAAAAGAGCAACTGATTCTATCTGGAGTGTGACTACACATACAATTTCTAGCGTGGTTAGATCTACTGGTAGACCTCCAATCTACAGACTGGATTCTACAGCTCCTCAACGTGGATTTGTACGTGAACAATTACAAGTAATTCCTAAAGACACACAATTGCCACCACATACAATTACATAACCAGAACCTCTACGTCGATTGCATTCAAGACAGGTTAGCATCACATTATTACGTGTATGACCAAAATCACTATTAATTCTGTCTACGGTAAATTGTCTTGGATTATTATTCGAATATTGCCATAACATATTACAGTTACAACTTGCACAATTATTATTTTGTCGTTGTTTTAGTGTTATAATAAATTCAGTATCAATATCAAAGTCACGATTATTTTTTTTTTGTCACATTGCTTATAACCAGATAGTTTTTTTCTTATTACCTCATTGCTAACAGTCTGATTATTATTTTCTGTAAAATTCATAATAACCCTATGTAGTTCATATATTCTGACTCGAGAAGCTGCGAGATAGACTAAATTTGACCATTCGATCCGATCATCTATAATCCAGATATTTGTATCAGAAATAGTTAACCCCTGTGACGAATGAACAGTTATAGCGTATCCTAACGTCCACGGTGATTTATTCATATTCAGCGCATTCTCAACAACATTAATATCGACTAAAACAATATCATTCAAGACAAGATTCTGTATTCCACCACCAGGAATTTCAACTTCAATATTCTGTCGTCGAGTATCTGCTGGGCGATAACATAATGGTGCAGGTAGATCTGAAAACTTTTCTTTATGTAACAAAAATAATTTCTCCTATAGTTCATCACGAACTATCTTTCTACTTGCAACTATTAAATCAGCGGGATTCCATAAACTCAGAAAATCATTCATTGTAGTTTCTGGAATTACTTTACGCATTATCTCACATTGTATTTTATCTGGCTGTAGTCTGATTAACCTTTTAAACTCCTTCAGCAGTTCATCAATAGCTCTATGGTCATCATTTATTTCTTCATAATAATCTACGTTATTCTTCAGCCATTCATGTGGAGACTGACCAATAAAAGGTGGTGGTTGGCCATGATCACCGCACATTATTACAGCAGTATTCTTTGTCAATAGCCAATCAAGAAATGTTTTTAATATTTCTAACGACACCGTGTCTACCTCGTCCCATATAATATATTTAGGTATATATTTTTCACCCATTCGCTCAGGAGTCCATGTGTCTTCGCACCATCTAATGAAATCATGATATATACATGATTTTACTCCTCGTTCTTTTATTTCCCTGGCTAATGTATGTGTCGGTGTCAAAACAATTATATCTGAATTATTATTCATAAATAATTGAATCGCACGAGTTGTTTTACCTGAACCACCGCATCCGTTAAGATAAACAGTCTTATGTCTAGCCACAGGATCGTATACAGATGGTGCAGATGACTTTGATACTTGATTATTATTTTTGTAATATATTTCCTTAATTTCAACGTCGGCAGATTCAGAATAGCTAAGTATATTTTCTTGTTTTATTCTCCATGACCCCCATTCACCATTACCAAGTAGCGGTTTTAACAAATCCGTATATTTTTTATTTATATAAAACGAATCCGTGGCGACTCTGACAGCGTAACGAGAAAATCTATTTATCATAGACAGTAGATTTATCGAAACATATGCCAACATCGATGATCTTAAATGAGTAAATTGCGGTGAGTCACCATCAAGATAACTCACAATTGTACCTAGTTTGGTTCCGTCTGATAAATAAGCATTACTCCGATTTATAAATGTGTTATTTTCCGTTGTATCAGCGATTATAAAATCGAGTTCAGCATCGTCCATAATCAATCTTGTACAGTGTCTTTTATGATCATATGCTCCTCCTTGAGTAAATTTACCAATTATCTTTCTACCGAGATCTTTTGCAAGTTTTTCATCGTGCTCGTCCTTGCATTTACGTATATTATTAGTAATTTTAATAATGTCATCTTCATTAAGATCAGGAAATTCTTTCCTGGCATCATCGATATTAAATCTATCCGGTTCTGGTAACCAAACTTGCTTCTGTGGACTATACGATATAATTGCTTCATTTACCCTCAACGATATTAAAATTTCAGCATCAAGCATATATCGCAATAGTACTATTGGAACCCAACATTTTTCTGAAAAATGTCTTCCAAACCAAGCATAAGTAATAGCATGGAGATTTTCTGCAAACTCAAATGATTCTACATGAGCAAATCTGGTTAAGTCAAAATCTGGTAATGGTCCGTTTATCGCAACCCTGGTCATCTCATGTGATGGATGTCCAAATCTCTTAAAGTATTCAGAACATTCTCCGTATCCAAGAAAACTCCCAGGATAACATGCTACCATATCAACGGATATAACGTCATTATACTTATATTTAGTATTCCACAATCCTCCGTGTCCATATTCTACGCAGCTTTTATGGATATCTTCAATAAATTCCGAACGTGTTGGTTTCCATAAATTTTTCTCCTGAGCAAAATGAGCCGCTACAGATGGAACTGTAAAACAATTATTTAATAATTATCTAACTTTGACATCGTCTGAAGTATATTTCAGCGCAAGATGTTCCATTTCTACATTAAGAGATTCTGTACGATAAATATCCCCACAAGGCCGTACAACCTGATCGTAATAATCATATTCTGAACTTTGAAATAACCAAACAGATACAGGGTCACTTTTACTGATATTTTTGATAAAATCAAATATATGACCATCATAAAATTTAACCGTTCTGTCTCGTGGAAATATTGTTACTGCTGAGGTCCATGCATGTGCATTATGATCAATAATATCTATCGAAGCTCCTCTTGATTCATATTTTGATGTATACAAAATCTCGCCTGTTAACGTCTTCACTGTTATTGGAAATTTTAATAATTTTCCTAGTTTATCAACGTCGCTAATAGATGCTCCAGTATCTTTAACTGATTCTGCCCACATATTTATTTTTTTACGCCTTAAATCTGTCAGACCATTACCACGTATCGCATTTATGAAATGTTCTGTAACTCGTTCAGCTACACAGTTTATTCTTGACTCTGACAGTCTCATCGGTTTGAGATCCCCAACGTCAGGTTTATTATTCAGCGGATATATTGCATATACAACCGCAGTAACTGGATATGCACGTTCATAATACGGTTTGTCAATACCGGTTAGTATTCCAGGTTTAGATTTATTACTCAAAAGAACAATATTATTTCCCGACTGTATGCGGACTGGATCACGCTTGTCACGAATAATCCAAGTATCTTCTTCTGTATTTACAATAAATTTTATTAAAATAAAATATTTTTGATCATCAAGGTAATTAATAATTGCTTTTCCTCGTTTGTCATTCATTATATTAGTAACATTTCCGACTCTGAATGTTGACCATACATGAGCAGCACCATTATTACGAAATTCATTCTTTGCTTCACGGATACGTTCGGTTATATCCTCATTTGTTAAAGCTAGATCTTGCATCAAAGTACTAAATTTATATTCTGATAGTCTGTCAAGATCAAATCTAGCTCTTTTAGGTTCAATTGCTGATAATTCGTTCATATAATTAAGACAAATATTTAAATTAAAATTTTAGTATATATATAATGATTGAAACAAAGAACAAATGTGCTTGGCTCAAAATTGGACATACTTCTCCTTGTAATAAATCGTGCGTGAACAAATACTGCGGAAATCATGCGCAAAGTATCAAAAATGGAAGTACAGGACCAATACCGTGTGTGAAATGCGGTGTTGGAGTCAGAGGAAAAACTCAGTTGTGTTTAAAATGTGGCGGAAAAAATACAGGGAGTTAAAACAATATTATGACAAAAAAAATAATACGTTGTCAGGTAAATCTCCTATAAAAACCGCAGAAGATTATCTGGCCAGATTTCAAAACAATGATTTAAACAAATAATATTATTATATAAATGGAACAAAACGAATTTGTGGCGCATCCTATAATAAACAATTATGAAGCATCACAAGATGGTGTGATCAGAAACTGTAGATTAAAGAAACCGGTTGGTAATGTTAATAAATTTGGTTATTTTGTATTTAATACTAGTGGAAATAAAAATTATTTATCAAGTAGATTCATCTACGAATATTTTTATGGGGTCATCAAAGATGGATTCGTAATTGATCACATTGATGGAGATCCCAAAAATAATCGGTTATCTAACCTGCAAGCTATTACACCGAGTCAGAATTCTGCACATGGAAATACTGGAAAATGTAAAGTATTTAAAAAGAGAGCTATTAAATCCATAAATACAGAAACAGACCAAGAAATATCTTTTCCCTCAATTAATGCAGCTGCAAAATATTTTAGCATACATCCACAATCAGTACAATTTGTCGCAAATAAAGTATACAAATCAGCATATTCAATAAAATGTAACCAGTATATAATATTTGAATATATCTAACTCTGTACTCTTAATAAATAAATATTATTTTTTATATTGTATATAGTTCGACTCTATCAATTTTGCCACGGGTACCTTCACCGTCGCTCTCAGTGTCACTTTCACTTTTGACAGAATCAAATAACATAATTTTTCTTAATTGCATTACACGATTGTCCACAATCTTCTTTTTCTCGTATTCACGAGATAGTTCGGATCTGATATTTTCGATCGAACGTGCAAGAGGCGCAAATAGCTTTACCTGTTTGTCATTTACAATTGCCAAGGATTCTAACATAGACTGATAGATTAATTTTACGAATTTATAATTGGATGGTAATGTGTATTTATTGTCGATTTTTCGTTGTTTTAATATTTCATAATCGCAAAATATTTTTTCAGGATCGAGATTATCAGAGAGATTTATTCCGTTATGTTTTAATTTTTTAATAGCAGAAATAATATCATTAATGTTTTCTTGGTTCATTATATATATAAATATTTTTTTAAAATAAAAATAATAATCAGTTTCTGAATAATTCTAAATCATATTATAAAAAATGTAGTCCCCATAACCCTATGTGAACCCCTAGATTGCCAAACAACATTCTAGCAGGCTCAGAAGGTCAGGGGACTGTTTTGAGGATGATTATGATTATATATACAGATGCGTATGATTATATACAGATGCTTATGATTATATACAAATGATTATGATTGTATGATTATATACAAATGATTATGATTATATACATATGATTGTATGATTATATACATATGATTGTATGAACATGAATATATACAAATGGTGATGATTTTGATTATATTTTTTGAGGACGGCACAAACATAAACTTATCCTAATGACATATGATTGTATGAACATGAATATATACAAATGGTGATGATTTTGATTTTTGCAGACAGTACAACCATAAACTTATCCTAATGACATATGATTGTATGAACATGAATATATGCAAATGGTGATGATTTTGATTTTTGCAGACGGTACAAACATAAACTTAACTATAGACGGAATACAAGGAGGGGGGGATTTAACTACGTCCAACAGATTTTATGCAACTCTCCCCCCATATAAACCCCGGGGAGTGCAAAATTACACCCACCACGTGGTTACATGGTGGGAAAGTTGTATTATTTTTCTGTTGGGTTTCGTACCCCCAATTATAAATAGCATCCGTCGCCAAATGCAAGATAATATCTTTAGCATTTTTGGAGACTCGAATACGCGAGAGTCTGCACAACTTCGATCTACGCCCAAACGCCTTACCACTTCGGCCACTGCTCTCTTATTAATAATACAGTAAAATTTAAATATATAAAAATATTTGCGCTGTCTCACAGGACTTGTATTACTAATAGAATGTAGAACTGTAGCGTGAATTTATTTCAATTTTTCAAAATTCATAAAATAATTACACATTACATTTTCTGTATGAGTTATCGTTCGTTAAGGTGAAAATACATGTGTTAGAGATAAAAATAACTACGCACTCGTATAAACCGACGTGAATTTAAGGACGTGAATTTAAGGTTATCAGAGTCAAAAGATACATCAATATCCTTTTCTATTACAAATTACTGATTCACTAACAGCTAATTGCTTACAGAAAATAATAAATCGCTAAATAATTGACGAAAAACAAAATATAGTTGTTGTCTGTAAATCGAACGTAGTAGTAAGGGAAATAATCGTTTAATTTACTCTGCAGAGAGATATAGCGGAGTTATCTCGCTTTATTATATATACAATTGCTTTAATCATAGGAATTGATTATTATTCAGATTTTATTAATTTTGATTAGTAAACTACCCATCAGATTATTTCAGAATCTGGTTATTTTTTTTCCCCCTGATTATTTACTCAGACGTTCTACAAGCGTATATACAAATTAATATTAAGTGGTTCTTGTCTTAGATCGAAAATGTATCCTGTCTGGTCGGTGAGTTTAAAATTTATTCTTGACAATAATGGATTATGTACACGTAGATAAATTGGATTAATTGGCTCAGATATAATTAACCACCCGGGCGGTACTTGAGGGCTAAATGCATATAATATATATCCTTGTTGAGCCTGGTTAGACTTTGAAAGATCTACTTGATAGCTGTCATCAATTACGTCACATACTAGATTGACCGCGATCGTTGATGTTATATTAACAATACCAGGTGAGATATGGCGACCTCCACCATGTGGATCATTATTATATTTAAGAATGGTTGGTGTAGGTATTAATTTTTTTCCATGAATCACATATTCTTTTAAAATGTTCATCAATAAGATCATTAACTGATTTCTTTAGCTCTTCAGAGTTAAATCCCGGAATTACAAATGTTGGTAGCTGTTCTTCTGTGATTCCATAATATTTAAGAAATACTGTTTTAAATAAACGTTTATAACTTACACGCTGAATAGGACCGTCTTCATTAACTATGTAAGTATTAAGAAATCTATCTGCCGGTACGTTTAATGTTTTCTCTCTGTCAACGATAGCCTTATTTACATATTCTAAGTCTGATGCAACTTGATTCAAATGTTGTATTGCTTCAATTATTTGATTTTTTAAGTCATCGTTGTAGGAAGTGCTGATGCTGGAAAATAAATTTCTTAGATCATTAAGTATACGTTCATGTTCAGATTTAATTGGTCTTGATTTTGAGTTAATTTCTTCAACATTAATTGTTGCTATTCTTGTTGTACCTTTACCCCGAACGAAATCTATAAAATGAGTATACTGTGCATAACCAAGATAAGCATCTTGACTCTCTATAAACGGATAAGTTTTTCGATATTCTGGAAGTTTTATAAATTTTTCAACATCTACGACGAAATCAGATCGTTGTGGTTCTGGTGGTCCTTGATAAACCGGTGCAACTTCAGGCCATCCTAATACTGATCTAATCGAACTTTGATAAATATCTACGGAGTAATCGGGAGAATTTATTTCAGTCATTGCAGATAGTGTTGGTTCGTAAACAGTAATTGCTATTTTTGATTCTTTTCCTGTAATAGATTTAATTCTGCGTTGGAACTCATCATTAATCTGCTCTATTTGATAACTACCCGTTGGAATAGCAACTACTTGCCAATCAGGAGTTCCATCAGGCTTATTCTTATTAGCGAATACCAGCAAATTATTTGGCTGTAGTCCACCAAATGGTTTTGATCTAATATTTGGCCAGCTATAATAAACTCGCAATTGTGCTAATGCTATTTCCTTTGCTGGAATTGATGTTGGAAAGTTAACGCTAAATTCAGGATTGGTCGAACTTAACGATATCATAGTAGTTTTTGATGGAGTCGTATTAGTGACGATCTGCTGAAGTAACTCCCTGTCTGTCATTATTATTATCGTTATTATTTAATTCGTTAAAATCATTAGCAATCACCTTAAACGCGTCATCATAGGTTTTCATCATCATCGCGAATTCAGTATCGGATATTTCACCATCACTAACACACGAAGAAATATACAAAGATAGTTTAGAGTATGCCTCTGCCACTGTATGTAATTTAATCATATAATCGTGCAATTTAGCATTTGTACAAGTATCTATCTTTTTAGCTATAATACCGAGAACAACAGCAATAGTCGTTGATGCCGAAACAATGATGGTTATAACAGCAGGTGCTGTCATCGTCAATGTTGATAATAATAATCCTGTTCCAGCAATAACAGCAGAAACCGAGTAAACAACTACATCAATGACAACTATACGCCTTTTGTATTTTTTTAATTTCGTGTTATAATAATCAATAAGTTTAGTTTAGTCAGACGTTCACATACCTGATTGCATCTGTAACGTTGAACGTCGATGCGAGACTGTGGTTGATCCATTATTGTTATATTAAGTGACTAATTGTGGTGTTTCGGCTACGAATTCCAGATACCACCAGTAACGTCTCGGAGGTATTTCCGTTGATATTAACGTAAATATTTCTTTGATGTTCTTGGTTAGCATCACCAATAGAGGATTATGATATACATTCGGTGATAATGAAGTTGCCGCAGTAATTTCCGAACCGTACATAGATAATCTGTATAACCCAGTTACTTCTGCGGTATGTTCGAGAGTGTTATTTTGTGGTGTCCATGTTGTTGATCCTGATGCTACTGTATATACGATATTTTTAATTTGTCCGTGTGGAATTTCAATCAGATTAGTTTTTTGAACAATACTAGGTATTCCACTAACAATATCATTGAGTTTCATGTTAACGTCAGCTAGTTTTATGTCAACGGTTGGTTGTTCCCCAAAAAAATCTTTAATGGTTTTGTTTATATTTCTACGAAAATTTAAAAACGTTTCTACATGTCTAGAAAAAGTAGCACTGAGTGTAGTTATTTCGTCATTGATTGTTTTTAGAGGAATTTCCTTATCATCGACGTATTTTTTTGTTACAGCATCAAAATCTAATTCCGGTGTTCTAAGATTATTAATGCCGTTATTATTCATATTGAGAAATGCACGCATTATACCGCCGTTGGCCAATACGTACTTAGATTCTTGATCGTCGACATATTTCTTTGTTGCAGCGTCTGTATCTGCGGTTGGGTTTCCAAGGTCTATAATTTTATTTTGATTCATAATAATGTCATCCGTGAACGAATCACCAGCTTTCTTAATATAATCGCTGACTGACGTACCGGAATCTTGTATTTTACCCTGATCAGTAAAAGTAACTATATTATTAACAACTGCATTAGGAACTCGTATGAGCACATCTGGCAGTTGTATATTACTAGTTTTTAATCGTCCTTCCTTATCCTGAAAAACAACGACTTCATTTTGATCAACACTGGTTATGTTTAATAAATCGTCAATCTCATTTCTGAGCTGATCGAGAGTTGCGTATTTAGATAAATCAGCTTGCTGCTGAGCTTTACCACGAGAAGATCTTCCGTAAATATCTACCATTATATTTACTAATATCTGTTTAAATGTGACGTCGTAGTATATTCATGTACAACTTTGTGAGGTGGTTTTGTTGATTTTGATACAGCATCAAGTACGTTAAGTACTTCTCGACCACATATTGGTGGATCAGTTAATGTTTGTGTTGGTAACGTTGAATACCATATTGGAATACTTTGATCGCCGCTAATATACTTTAAGAATTCTTTTGGTGGAGCTAGTCCATATGAATCAAAATAAATAATTCCACGTGGATCAATTGCATATCCAACCCAGTGTGTGCCTGGACCAGAGTTTTTATCGAGATTAATAATACCGGTTTCAATATTGTTTGGTTGTTTTGGTAATTGATCACGCATAAAAACTCCTCTGAAATTTTTTATTTTTAATTTTTTAGCAGCATCTAGTAAATCAAAATTGGACATAGGAGATATTAGTAAACTGTCCCTGGTAATCTTAGGCCTTTTCCGTACCATGAATGTGGAGTCCCTGGAAATCTTAGACCCCTTCCCTTTTGTTTTTTTGGATGTTCTTCTTATTCCCTGTCCGGTTGCTTTCTTTAATGCCATTCCAGCAGCGGTTCCAACGGCACCTAATGCAGCTGCTTTTGCAACAGCTGGGGCTGCAGCGGCTATTAATGCTGGTATAGCTGCAAGAAGTGGAAATATACCACCCGTCTTAACGATGTCTTTAATAGCACCCGCAGAAAGATTAAGTTTTATACCTTTATTTGATTTTTTGGCTTCATTGAAATGCCTGAGCTGACGTTCTGTAAGAGATAATTTATTTGAACCGCTCATTTGATCCTTTTTTAGCGATATTTTTAATCCACAGTCATTTTTTGATGCTGATTGTATCCTTTTAATCTGACCAGGAGTCAGCCTAACACTAACGTGATTATATGACATTATAATATTCATAAACGATCTAATTACATGTTTTCTACTGGAGCATCAACAATTCTCATTCGTCCACCAGCACCTTCAAGTATCATTGATTTATCGCTGAGTATAATAGCAATTGCTCTGTAATTGTCAATACCTTCTACTACTGGTGGTCCTATTGCTCCTACTGGCTTCAGAACACGAGCTCGGAAATGTATATCAACAACAGATTGTCTGTATAAATCCAAATGTTCCAGAGAAAAGTAATAGATCGGATATAATGTTGTAAAATCTAATTGTGATATTTGTAAACCAGTATCAATATTTTGATCACGTCCAATGAACGTCATCAGACGATGATATGCACGTGCTACAAGATTTTGATCAAAATTCCATAAAATATCTTCGGATGGTTCTTGATGTCCATTTATTCTTAACGAAACCTCGGAAACACCAAGATTATCAAATATCATAATACTACGTAGTTGATTATTTACTCGTGCATTATTCTGTAATGCAATAAAAATATGCCGTGGTGCAGAAACACCTTGTTGTGATGCTATCTGCCACGTAAATAAACCATCAATATTACTCTGGATAGCATCTGTGGTCATTGTCAACCATGATAATGCTGATTTACCACCATGATCCATAAAAGAAATTAATCTTTTTTCCTCTTCGATAGATGGAGTCATCACTGGCATCCATAATGAAAGCTTGGTTAATACTACTTTACCATGAAGTGCAACAGTTGCAGCAGGATCAGCACCTGCAACATGCCATATTGCATCATCGTCTGTAGCCTTTCGTACGAGTACAACCGTATGTTTAGCTCCGAAAATAACTTTTCTGACATTTCTGCAAAATCCAAATATGTGTGAAAGTGGAATTGCACATGAAAATCTCCTATTACCTTTCAACATTGATCGACGTACTGTAAACCCTAAATTAAAGTCTGAATTAATACTGTGCAGTAACGGAAATGCAGCACCGGGTCGGGTTATCATTCCGGCTGGTTGTGGATCGACTGCAGTATCCCGTGCCGTTTGTACCAAATTATGCTGTCTGTTGTCAGGGTGATCAGAAGTGTCCTTTACAAACATCATTGATGGACCAGCTGATCTTGAATAATCATCGCTGTATCGTGCTAGACCCAATATTGTTGTAGCAACATCAACGTCCTTCTGAATTGATTCAATATTTTTACCATCAATCATATAAGTGGCGCTGTCAAATAACGCCATAATACATTATTAACAAAACTAAATCTGTCATTGGCTCCATATGCAGTATTATCCATTTTAAAAATTTCACCTTCTACTTCAATAAAAGCCTCAGCGGGTAAGAAATACCTACTTGTATCCTGAACATGTAATTCAATTCGTCCACGCTGATCTGGAATTCGAGCGTCATAAGAATAATATTGATAATCACGCACAGACTCATCTTTGAGTACTGGTGCGTCCATGTCGAATGCGGGATCAGATATGCGCTTGAACTTATTTATTATAATTATTATCGTCTAAAACGAAGACCACTTCCTGCTATCAGACTAGCGGTTATATTTTTTTCTTTTTCTGACATTGGTACATCAGCCAACTCTGCTAGTTTTTGATTAGCAACTTGATTTATTATTTTACTGACATTTGGAGGCATTACTTCAGTACTAGGTAATTTTATTGGTTGAGGTTTTCGTCGTATTAATCGTGCTAGTCTATCTTTGATAGCTGAAAATGCTTTACCAGCGAGATTACCCACAGCACCAATACCTTTTTCACGAACAACATCAATAGCTTTCATTCCCAGTTGCTTTGCAATCGGTATTGCTTTTGGGGCTATCCTTCTAAATAGACCCTGAACAACATCACCTAGTCCATCTCCGTAGGTTGTTTTGTATACTGGTAATCGTGAATTTATTACCCTGACCATGGTTGGTCCACGTTGAGTACTATGTACGATCATTTTATTATAGTAATTGTATTTAATTACGTACTCAGTCACTGTAGTAGTCATCGGCAATTTCATTAATAAGAGACTGATAAACATCAACGTCCATGATACCGCCTGTAAATAACCGTCTGCAAATATCGGCTGCTTCATTAATTATTTCTGGAGAATTATTACCAGCTCGTTTTCCTCCAATGAGGATTTCTAGTAGTTCAACATCGGCAAGGACGTTATTAGGACACGGAGTAAGATTACCTCCAGTAGAAAGACCTTTTCCTTCTTTCTTCTTTTCAGATTCTAACATTCCTTCAAATTTTTCTATTTGATCTTTGTATTTTTTTATCTCTCCACGCCATACTGGTAAATAACTAAACTCTCCTTTACTTATAGATTCGTCATATACTTTTTCTAATACTTTGATACGATCACGAGCACGTTTAATTGATTTTTCAATCCCTTCAGATTTACTTGATGCAACAGGAGATTGTAATTGTTGTTACATTTGCTGAATATCTTTATCTATCTCTCTCTCAGTCATCTCTTTCTCTACAACTAATGCTCGTTTCCTTTCTTCTTCTTCTTCCTCTAATTGTCTTTTTGATTTTTCCTCCTCCGTTTTTAATAATGATGGTGATAATACTAATTGGGAATCTTGTTTACGTGGTGATGGTGATAATGGTGGTGGTAATTCCAATGTTGTTTGAGGATCTGGTTGTGATTCCAATGTTGTTTGAGAAACTGGTTGTGTTCTTTTTGTATATTTTCGCTTTGGTCTTGCTGCTTCTTCTTCTTGTTTTGCTCTTTTCTTTTCTTCTTTCTCTTGTTTTCTTTGTTCTTCAAGTTGTTTTACTTCTTCTCTTCTTAATTGAATTAAATTATCAATTTCATAAAGATAATCCTGATATATGGGATCATCAGCCCTAACTTTTTCAACATTATATCGTATGCGATATAATGATTTTTTCCACTGGTCACGAGTTTTAATATCTTTAGGGTATTCGGGTTTCATTAATTCATCTCTTCGACCAAAACCATCCATAGCAAATTCAGCTAATTGTTGCATATTTTTAATGTTATTCTTAAGTACTTTAACAGTATCTTCATTAAATTTATTTATTAGTTCAACATTACTACTAGTTGCATGACTTTTTTGTTTAGGGGCTGGTGCTTCAGCGGCTTCAGGTATTTGTTGTATTGGTTGAGCAGCAGCTATATCAGCTGGAAGTCCACGTAAAATCCTTTTTGTCTGTTTTGTTCTTTCTGCTATTTTTCCAGTTGCTTCAGCGGTTTTCTCTAACGTAGGAAGAAGACTTTTAGTGGTTTCTGTAATAGGTTTAAATAATTGTTTTGTATCCTCTTCAAACTCAACATGAGATTCCTGACGCTGTTGTAATTGTTGCTTAACAGAATCACGAATAGGTAAATATTTTCTAATTGCCTCTAATCGCTCTCGAGCTAATTTAGCTGAATGCGGTTCTCCAAAAACGACCATTATTAATAATATTTATACTGGCTGTTTAATTTACAGCAGCAGGAAGGGTGAAAAACGACAACAATTAATTAACCCGGCGAGTAAACTAAACGCATTATAAAAATAAAAACAAAAAAGTCAAAAATAAAATAACAAAAATGAGCTAACCCAAACGATTTATTATCCGTTTTTTCAAACTATATGGTAATAATAAAGTTAGGAGGTTCGGTTTAGAGTTATTGACATTATTTTTTCAGCCCCCGTAGGAACCTTTATTTTATGAAAAACTTGCTCGAAACCAATTTGTAGGGTTCACCCTGCCTGCTGCTCCCTACACTATGTGGATGGTATATAATGGGTTTTTCTTCCCTTTTGTGTTGATAGTAGATAATCGGTTATTTTCTTCCCATTTGTGTTTGATAGTAGATAATGGGCTATTTTCTTCCCTTCTGTGTTGATAGTAGATAATATGTGATTTTATTGTAAGGGATGTTTTCCTTCACTTGTTTGTGTAAGTTTATCCAGTGATATGTCCCGCCCCGCCAGGCAATGTTTGTTTCTGTTGGTCAGTCCCGCGCGGGAATTCGTTCTCGCCCCGCCAAGCGTTATATCCACTTAAATGTCCCGAACAGCCAAGCGTTATTAT
Source organism: Megalonaias nervosa (assembly GCA_016617855.1). NCBI lineage: Eukaryota > Metazoa > Mollusca > Bivalvia > Unionida > Unionidae > Megalonaias > Megalonaias nervosa. The sequence goes on from JAECUM010001576.1 coordinate 28,822, forward strand.
TCGTATAGTTTCACCGCTGAACTAGCTGAACTTACCCGCCACCAGCCACCCGCTACATGCTTTTTCCCCGCTGTCACTGTTTGCTGTTTGGCCCGATTGAGGTCAGCCACTTGCAACAGTGTTGCCATTGTACAGAACCGTGACGTCATCCCACCTGTTCCATTTCCCTTGTCATTAAACAGACCCAATAATTTTTGACGCTATACAGTTCCAATATTTTTTGACGCTATACAGTCCCAATATTCCTCATGTTATATTCCCCTTGCAGCCAAACGTTCCCACGACCTTTTTGTCTGGGTTTTCCATTGTCCGTATAAATCTTGTCTGTATAGTGACCCGGGGGGGTTTGTAATGGTAATTCCCATTGTCCGTATAGCGACCCAGGCCCTTTTTGACTGGATTTTTCCATTGTCCGTATAGTGACTCACTATACTACTTATATACTCTCTCATTAACATTTTAACGTTGTTAATATTAGTTCAAAGATTTTAGTCACGATTCATCTACCCTTTCATTGCTCTTCTGATTCTTTATAGTCGCTATTGTCATCACTATAGTCAGAGTTTCCTCTGACCCTTATCACTCCATTTTTGAGATTTGGAATTTATGTTGGTGTGTGGGAAGTATGCCCCTTTCTACACCCCAATATAAACTTCCAAACATCAAAAATTAGGTGATAAGGGTCAGATAAAACTCGAACTATTGTTACCAGTCACAATTCTTCTTCTTCTTCTTCTACATATTATTATTATAATTATTATTATTATCTTTTTCTTCTCTTCACCACCATCATCACCAACATTACTATGATTGCTGTTTCTATTATAATTAGTAGCAGTATTAGTATGATTACTGTTGTACATCTTCGAAATTTCCCCTCACTTGTCCGATGTTACCCAGTATCAGTTCGAAGTTGTCTTTCACCTAACCGAATTTACCCGTTTTTATATAGTGTTACGACTTTATGGTCTTAAACTAATTTACAGAAAAGAGCGAATACACACAAGTTTGGTATAATTTAAAAAATAATTTATTTCCCGAGAATACAAAGTGAAAATTGAAAAAGAACTTAAAAGTCCAAATTTATAAAGTCCTAGCTGAATTCCAGTGGTATTCCAAGTAAGTTCGAATATTGGATGTATTGATGCGCTTGTAGTGTCGAATGTGTGATTGTGCCGGTGGCCTGTAGTGTAATGATGTACTCAGTCTTTTGATGTATCACAATAATTTAGTCCAAAAATGTTTTGTCAAAGTTCACTATAATTCCAAATTTGTGTTTCTGTCAAAGAATATTATTGTTGAGCACTTTGTTTTTCCAGTGAATAATAGTTTGAAAAAATAAGTCCACTCAAATAAAATAGCGAACGCAAAAACAAGACTGACCCTGCAAAAGATGTTAATGCAAGAACGAGTAATTTCTCAGGCAAAAAAAAAAAATATATAGAAAAAGCTACGACACAAAAGTAGAACCAGGATTAGGGAAGAAAATTCATTTCTATGTTGTCAAAAAGAGAAGGTCTGTTACTAAAATTATAATAAAGAAAATGGCAAACATCAGGTAGACCAGATTTTTCATGGGGAATTCTAATGTCTTAGACTCATATTAAGATAAACTTGTTTATATCCATTGATTATGATCCTAATATTTAATCTGTTCTTACAGTGAAATATTAGGTGTGTATTATGTGTGGTTAGAAAATCAATATGTCAATTGTATGAAAAATTCATTTTGAAACAATCCCCCATGAGAATGACGGAAACCTATACTCAAATATCATAGTCATTCAGACGCTTATTATAGCGGCACTTCAAGATTGAGTGTCTGATTCTACTTGAGACCGTTGGTTTGGAACTCTTAGGAGTAGCGGAAGTGTACTATAAACGGGCGTTGACTCTTTTGATACTATGTTTTCTTTTGTATGGGACATTAATTTTTAAATATAGGCAAGGATTTTAATATATAAAACTGGTATGTGATGAATATATACATTGTGTAGCTACTAGTGTAATGTGAAACAGTTGTCACCCTGATTTATTCGCCACAGGTACTGAGGTAAGCCCTAGTTTAACCACAAGGGTTTGTTACAAATAAAATTAGGAGCCTAACCTGTAATAATATAATACAGGTTAGACTCCTAATTTTATTTCTAACAAACCCCTGTGAGTTTAACCACAGGGGCTCGTATCGTTGCTTACAATTTACCTGTCATACATGTACTATACAATTACTACATTATTGTATAGTACATATATGACAGGTAAATTGTAAGCAACGATACGAGCCCCTGTGATTTTAACAGGCAAATTTGGACCAGGCTTGTTGAATCCAAACTTAACGAGCTGATTCGGACCTTTGAAATATTCACAAGATTCGTAATGGATTTAAATGTGACATTTACATTTGTTTAAACTATGATATTTCTTATTATTTCCTAGGAATGATGGGCGGTTCCTTTCTGTTTTTGAGGAGACAAAACCCCGATTGTACGCGAGATAATGACGTCTGTTAGGAATTAGTAATTTTAAGATGAACAACATTACTATAAAAACTCCAAGTCACAATAAGAGTATGACCCTGTATGAGGGTCAAAAGCTCATTTCTATAAAATTATGAATTCAACAAGATCAGGTCTATTACTAAAAGTTTATTAACGTGCATGATAAACAATCAGGTACACTAGGAATTCCTGAGGGGAAAACCAATGTCCTAAACTAAATTCCAAGAAAACATGTTTTCTTTCAAATAATAATAATCTTAATGTATAATCTAAGACACAGACAAAACTTATCTATGTAATGTTTTTATATAAATGAAGTGAAATAATGCAACACTATTTACCTTGCATCGACAATTTAATAGTGACATATTTTCAAAGCCATTTGTTCACCTTTGAACAAAATAAATAATTTCTTTTATATGGAAATAATATAATTGATAACATTTAAAGCAAATTGTGAAAACAGTCCTTATACAGTAACATTTATTTGGTCTACTGTATATATATATATATATATATATATATATATATATATATATATGATTTATTTAGCTATGCATGGAACTATATACTGTTAGTGCTGAATAAAGCTTATACTCTAAAACATGAAAGAGGGTCCTGTCGAATTTATGATTTAGTTCCATACAGTATCATATATTTACATTCTCTTAATTTTGTGGACCTCATAAGATAAAAAATATTTCAATAATCTTTGTTTAAAGAACCATTTGTTAATTTTTGTAAGCTAAATTTTTATTGTATCATTTAATGTTTTGCAAATTACTAACATTGGAAAAACAATTGAGAAAACAGTGTCCATGTAGTTAATTTGCTTCCATCTCTCTCTCTCTCTCTGTCTCAGTATGCTGATGTTTTTGATTGTTTGCCTATATATACTAGTCTGAGTATGTTAATGTCTCATATTAAAACAACGAGCACCATAAGGTATTTGTATTAACTAAATTTATAATGACTTACTTCACTGTATGCACATTATTATTGAAACTATAAGAGCAAAGATAAAAATTAGCATATTATTATTTACATTAGTTTAATTGGAAGAAAACTCAGGCGACTGACAATCAGTGTGCAAGACCTGTTTGATTAATACTGCTGTAATTGAAAATTTTAATTGTTTAATAATTTGTTTGCCCAGTGTTACCTTAATTAATTTAATTGAAAACATTAATAATGGATAACATTGAAAAGTTATTTTGTTTAAAAAAATGTAATTGTAATAGCTCATATCTATTATGTTTTGTTTAGGGCTAGAAATTTGTTAGTAGATGTCTTATGTAAATTTAAGAGCTGAAAATCAACATTGTACACTTGTAACTGTATTTGCAAAAGCAGTAATAATTACTGTTATAAACCAGGTATGTGTTTTCCTTTGCTTTTCTCATAATATTTCACTAGGTCCAACATCAGCCAGTAATCTGCCATATTGGGGAGCATCTGCCAATAATTTGGGCTAATTCATCCCATAGTTTGGTCTAAATCAGTCAGCATTCATAGATTGGGGGACAACATTTCAGCTTCCAATACACAGGGACTTCTTACAAGTGAAATTAAGAGTATTGGTTAATGGATATAGGTCTGGGTGGGGGTCCAGACCTGAAGCAATACTCCTTTAGGTTGGGACCTCCCAACCCTGAATCCATTGACTGATACTCTTAATTTTATTTTTGATGGGCCACTGTGTTCCAGTGGGCTGCTATAACAAGATCTAACTAAGCTGGAATTTTAAGTGACTGGCAGATGGTGCAGGTATCTATTCAGAATGGAAAAAGTCAGTACTGTGAGAATAGAGAACCTGTGAGACTAGGAGAAATGAGTATACTGCCATGTCCTCATCATCATCCATCACATCTGAATAACTCATATGTAAACATAATGTCAGGAAGTTTAAATAGCTGTGAAAATAAAAAGTTTGAAGAAAAACTCTAAAAATAAATTTACATTTAAGTAAGTGCTGAAAACCCATGCATACCTGGAAATGTCTATTCGCATGACTGCCATGTGCCCACTTTAGAAAAACAGCAACTAGTCAATGCATTAGGGACAAGTAAAAACTATTAGAACGATGTAAACTGAGCTAGATGACATATGCCCATCAGTACCATTACAAGTTTTACAGCCAATTTATCGGACTTCAGAACACCATAAAAAAAGGAAATTGTTCCATAGTGTCTATTTTGCACTATTTACAAAGACTATTCACACAGATACACACAGATACATGTACCTACTGTCACTGACAATATTCACATTGCGACCGGCATTTGTCTAACAATTGTAGATTATCATAATTGTGATATGGTGTGCAGACAGTATGAGGCACTAGTCTGAATGAATAGTTTTTCCAAGAGAAAAAAGTGATAATTCAGTTTCACTTTAACAATCCAGAATTTTGTTTTGAACCAATACATAGTTAAAGAAATGTCATCTTCCAGTGTATCAGTCACTATTGTTTAGTGGAAATTTATTGATCTGTTACTCAAAAGACCCAGGATTGAATCCCACTCTATGCTTTTTTTAATTTTTAGTGTATCTTGCATTATCTTGAATTAAGAAAGAATTATATTACTGAGATTTTACCTTACGAATGTACAGTAAATATGGCAGTCAATTAGCAGTGAACAGCTCATTAAGAAATCTGCAGCTTTTAAACTCTTGATACATTTTAGCTACCCAACTTGTTTGTGCATGAAATAAAATGAAAATATGTTTGTTCTGAGGGAATAACTGAATAAGTTATTCGATTGGGTGACAATATTGGAGTTACCTCTCACAAGATTAAAATATTTTGAGTGGAGGCAAAGGAGTTTAATATTTTACAAGTTTTAATAGTGGTGACTTGTAAATATGTAATTAAAGGTAATCATTTGCAACAATGAGTATAATTTGCAGGTATGAAACAACTGTATGAATAGCTTTACAGAAATTAAACATGCAGATGGTTTTTCAAGATGAGGTGTAAATAATCTTTCCATGATAAGGTGCACAACTGCCATGCAAATATCCTTGGCCCTCATACCCTATCCAGTTACAGTCCATTCTAAAAAAATTACTTATCATTTATAAAATTATGGTAAGCACAATGTCAGTAAGTTATTTACTTCACAGTTTAAGCAGTACAAGCTAAATTGGGCACATGACTAAAGCTATTCAGTAAAAAAATTGTATATCTAAGTTGTGCAGGCCCGTTAAGAGTGTATTGGCAACTCTTGAGTTCCATTCCAGTTTCGGTTCTGTAGCAAGTTAACCAACCCTGATATTCAGATTTATAAAAGTTTTTTTTCTTCTGGACCTTGTGCATACAGTTTCAATTTGAGGGGATTGTGTTTAACTACATATATGCCATGTAATATAACAATGTCATAAGCCATAAATATTTTTTGGATTTACTTTAAACTTGGGTATGCAAAGATCTCATGATTTTAATTTTGAAAGTTAAATTGTGTTATCTGTACTTAGCATTTACAAAAATGCGTTCATTTACTTTGATACCGTATTTCCAGTGGTCACAGTTGCCATGGTAATAGGTCATTCTCTTTTGAGTGCATCCTGTCAGAGGTCACCTTGGAATATGCTGCATCTTGGCAGATCCATTGATTGGAAGTAATAACCATTCACCATAACCAGTGCCTGAAACATTAATTACTGATGCAATAAAAATGACTAAATAAGTATGCTGTAAAAATTTTTGGCCATGTTTTCTAATTAGTAACATGATGATATGATATATGGAAAAGTAGTTCATTGGCCGATAAGATGAGGTGATGTGTCATTGTGATATAAAGATGATGTCATATTTTTTCCTAAACCTATTTTCATTGGCTCCTTTGGGACATACCTCCGGCATCAGTTATGGTGTTAAATTGTATCTTTTTCAAATTGTCAATATTATTTTGGCTAGAATGATTACAGAAAATATTTTTTTTTTTTAAAATTGGAGTGAGTGTATGTCTTTCTTGTTTCACTTCAGTCTGCAAAGTTCTGCCAAAGCACCTTCTCACAGTAACAATGATCATTGACTCATTTTGCCAAACACTTATGTCAGAGATCTCATGGAGCCACCAGCAAGTTGGATTAAATGAGACTTGGGCTGTTCATATCTTTTGGGAACATGTTGGTGAATACTAAAAGAAGCTAAGTGCTTACAATGCCTACCCAAACTGACTTTCAGCAAAGAAAAGCTCTGTTAAGCAGCAGTGAAAAGATGTGTTAAACAGCAATGAGCTGATCTGTTAAGCAACTTTCCTATTGATAGAACTAATCTTGCATTAAACATCCCTATGTTTCAAATGAAATGACCTGGCATCTGCTTAATAGGGCTTCAGTATAGTCTTAGATGTCCTGAACAAGAATTTTGTAGTTGTCTCCCTTCTATTGAATAATTCAGTTTGAAATGTCCTTAAACTTGTCCAGCTTGTCTTAAAAATTGGTCTCACTTTTATTGAATGATTTTTCCTGAGTTTTTCATTTTCAAAGTGCATGGAGCAGAATTGAATTGACTTGGGCTGAGTTGTCCCTGATCCGAATTGTTCAGTTTCCTTAAGATGGCAGTAATTTAAGCCATTTTTGTAATGCCTTTCTTTCATGCCTGCTTCAGTTATTGTTACTTTTTAACTACACATTTCATGACTGGATATTAATATTAATTCATATCAAATTATATTTATATATATATATATATATATATATATATATATATATATATATATATATGTATGTATGTATGTGTGTATGTATGTATGTATGTATGTATGTATGTATGTATGTACATACATATGTATGTATAAAGCAAGTGTCAATGTGTGATCAGGTCTATGGAATCAGTAAATTGAGTCATCTTCCCAAAACTGACAAATCCATAGTTATAGTGGAAAATGGAAATTAGATCATAAGATATCCTGCTAAGTGCAGAAATCTTCAAGTAATGATCATAAATATTGTGTTTAAAAAGAGAGAGAGACCGTTGAATGCTTTTATATCTTTAGTATAGTATCAACTCTTGTCTTTTTGTCATTGAATGTTTTTGTATTCTTTTTACTGTTACTACAGTATTAGCACTGGTTTTTTTGGCTGTTGGATGCTTTTGTATTCTTAGTATTGTATCAACTCTTGTCTTTTAAATTCAGAGAGAAATGTTTCCTAAATTTTGATTTGTATAAATTTAACATTCTTGTTGTCTGCAATCAAGTTTAATCTATGATATTCGTGCCAAAAGTTCACACATGAGCCTGAAGAAGTTAGCAAAATTCCATGCACATCTAGTCTGATCACCACTTTGAACAGTTCTGGTTGTGGAGAAAAGTCTTATTTTCCCACCACTTGGCCATGTTCTTTGGGGGAGGGGGAATAAGTCCAATGTTGCCACCTCTTTCTCCAGTTCAGGTAGGGGAGAGAAGTCCTTAGGCCTAAGTCATGTCAAGTGTTGACTGAAATGGCATTTGGGATGCTAAGCTTTCTTGGTTAACTGATGATCACTTTGGCTGAATAACATGTATAAATTCAGGGTGTTATTACTTCTTTATCTTTGATCTTGAATATAAATATTACTTGCAAATAAAGTATTGATTTGTTTTTTGAAAGATTAAACTATTTGACTTTAAAGGAATTACTTCACTAATTAGTAGTAAGATTTGTAAAAGGAATTACTTCACTAATTAGGAGTAAGATTGGTTGTATCAGGTTTGATTGGTTATCTCGGGTTTGATTGGTTATATCTGGTTTGAGGAGTTGTCAGTTGTTGACGCAACTGAAGCCATGTTGTGGTTATGAATATAGATAAATACCAACTGTCTCTATTAAATTTAATTTATTGCTTGGGATTATTTGTGATACCATTATGCCTAAAACAAACTTTTTATTTAATTTATGCCTAAAACTCATATATATTAGCCACATACAATTAACAGTTATCTTTCCTCAGCAGGGAAACAAGATGAGTAAAGAGGAAGGAAAACCAGAAGAGAGTCACAAGCAAGCAGAAACAAAAGGGAGCAGAGTGCAAGGTGAGACAGAAGAGAGATGTGTTACAGCCATCATTATTGGGGCAGGTCAGAGAGGTCATGGATACTCTTCCTTTGGCATGTATTATCCCAATAAGTTCAAGGTCAGTATTTCAAACAAAATTCCATGTCAACATTTTCCTTGATTTTATTACTCAGAACAGTAGACATTTTGTATGCTGTGGACAACCTTGTTTTTCTAGCGAAGACAAAAATGTATCCTTGTCAAACATTTCTTTTCAATGACTTCCATTTAAATATCTTTGGCATTCCAGGGGCTCAATTTTTTTTAAACATATATTCTGGTATGTTTTCCAACAGCAGGACCAGTATTGTAGCTCCACTACCCTCATTTTAATCTATTAATCTGGGGAAAATCCCTGAAATCCTTATTGTTTGGTGTGGAGTCTTACTTAAATATATATGGTTATATTGACGTGCAGGATATATGAGCCATTATGATTGTTAGACCGTATAAGACTTATAGTTCACAATGTAATAAAGACATTATGGTCAATGGTGGTGTAATGTACAGAAAATGTTAAATAGTTTATATTGGACTTGATATTGTACTCCATTATATGTACCGAAAATGTTAAATAGTTTATATTGGACTTGATTTTGTACTCCATTATATGTACAGAAAATATTAAATAGTTTATATTGGACTTAATATTGTACTCCATTATATGTACAGAAAATGTTAAATAGTTTATATTGGACATAATATTGTACTCCATTATATGTACTGCCACAGTATTAAATGACTTTACTGAATTAAGGCAGATGTTGCGCACAGATATTTACCTAATATTCTCCTCACAGATGATGTGTTAAATTTAAAGAATAATTAATCTTATTGGCAGGTTGTTGGTGTGTGTGATCCGAGGGAGTATCACCGTTACATAGAGGTTCAGAGACACAACATTTCCAATGACATGGTGTTCACAGGTAAGATTGGGCAGATCCCTGTTTGTATATTGTATGAGTTACCTCCCTTAGGATCTGTGATGCCCTTCCATTGGTAGGTATTTTACAATAAAGTATCTAGCAGAAGAAGCATCTTGTCTTATCTTGCCTTTTTCTGAGAGAAATGAGAGATGTATCAAGCATGATGTCATCCATTGTTGGTGGGTTGGTTTTTTTTGCAGTCTCACAGCTCATCTTTGCTCCCCAAGGTTCTGATATGTTAACCCTATCTACACCTTGGCGAATCGAGCAGATATTTCAGTACTTTGTCCTAGCAACATGTCTTGGATTTCATCAGTTGCCTCCCATAGTATGTAATGCAAACTAACCTGTTGCTTGTAACAGTGGTGCATTGTACATCGGCCGAAAATGGTACTTTGTAATTTTAACATCAAAAGTATGACTACTTACCATAGAGAAGCCATTGCAGTTGTATTTGAGCGAAAGGTATTTGTGCAAACACAGACCAGCAGTGGAAAATTGCTTATTTATGAGTCCATTTGAGTTGTGTGCTCCCCTTGTCTTGATCATGTAGGAACTGTTTTCAAGTTTGAACAAATTAATTTTGATTGGATGCGGTGGCTTGGCGCCACATCAGATGTAATTCACAGACCTGAAGTACACAGATATCTGCTCAATCCGCCAAGGTGTAGATAGGGTTAACATATTGAAACATTGGATAGCAAAGATGTCTCACAGCTTGATAAAGGTGAGACACCGTGTCCCACAGAACTCATGTACTAAATTTAAAATGATTTCAGAGCAGTAAGTGTCAATATGTTGATTTAAAATTCATATTTATACAAAATAAAACAAAACTTATTTATATTGTATTTATTTTCAAACTAAAGATTATAAGAATTTTATGTTTTACTATGTATTTTTTAACAAAAACTTGTAGTGAGGAGGAAATTCCTTGGTAGTAGAAGAAGCAGTCTCTGTAATATCAATCAAAATAATTCATACCAAGTTTATCAGTTTGAAGACTGCTCTGGTGGCCTAAGTGGTTAGAGCATCCGCCTTGGATGTGGGAGGTAACGGGTTCAAACCTTGCCAGAGTCATACCAAAGATTTATAAAAATGGTACTAACAGCTGCCTTGCTAGGTGCTCAGCATTAAGAGGTTAGCGTTGGGACTTGTTGGCCAGGCATCAGGATAATGTGACTGGGTGGGAGGTGATGCTACATGTCTGGGGCATTATGCCTCAGTGCTAGACATCACTATAAACTGCCACACTGCAGACTACATTAAAAATCCAAATCGCAGACACTAACATCAAATTACAGGTAAAACATAGCTGGAATCTGAGGGGGGAAAATTTCATAGCTGTAGAGCTGGATCTACCATTGTTTATTGTGGAGACATGTCAGTGTTTACACTGTAGCCATGGAATTATAATTGAACAAAAACTATATGGCCTTGATTTTATGAATTATGCAGTGCCAGGTATAGAACTGCGTTGTTTATGAATGGATCTCATGCATACTTGCAATAACACAATGCGTTATTTGAAAAACACAATATTTTAATCCCAAAATTTCCCAACATGATCATGTTTTCAAACATTTTCCGTAATCTTAGCAACAACAATGAAAAAATACCCCCAGACAGATAAGGCCTTTCTTTACCACCATGACAGATACATTTGATCTTTAACCTTTATAAACAATTCTGATTGGTGTTCATGTAAAACTATTCTCAGGGCAGTTTATACAGTTGATTATTATTGAGGCAATTAAACGGTCAGGTGGTCACAGATAAACAACCACCATTTCACAAATAACTTAATTGGCTGACAATAGCTTACTTAATTGGCTGAAAATAGCTAGCCTGATGGTAAGTCCTTTGAGCACTGTTGTGGCAGAGTTCATTAGGCTAATTTGCATAAGTAAAGTTTATATATAATTGCCTTGAATGAAATGTATAAGCCATCTTTATCAAAGATTATTGTCCAGTTTGTAATCAGCAGTATTTCTTTGAAGCATGATCTTGTTGCATATATGATATGCAGAACTTCATTTTTTAGGGAAGTTGAAATAGTGTACCTGTGAAGTTCATTTTTGAAGGCAAACTGTTGAAATGCAGTTGTGATTTTAGGGAAGGATGAGTCATCTTTGAAGTAAGCAAAGCCCATCAATACTAATGTTCATCACGGATGGAGTTTGAATTTGAGAAGACAGTGGCAAGGGGAATGATTTTATTCTTGGCACATTCTGTGAACTCCATCAACATTAGTCGTTCAAGATTCTATGACATACATTAACATAGCAGCACCACCCAGCATCAGGACAATGCATAATTGCATAGGTGAATTGTAAAAGTAGTGATCATGTTTAAATAATGATTAACAGAACATGTCATCATGTTTAAAATAATCATCAACAGACCATGTCATCATGTTTAAACAATCATCAACAGACTATATTATCATGTTTAAACAATCATCAACAGACTATATCATCATGTTTAAACAATCATCAACAGACCATATCATCATGTTTAAACAATCATCAACAGACCATATCATCATGTTTAAACAATCATCAACAGACCATATCATCGTGTTTAAACAATCAACAGACCATGTCATCATGTTTAAACAATCATCAACAGACTATATTATCATGTTTAAACAATCATCAACAGACTATATCATCATGTTTAAACAATCATCAACAGAGCATGCCATCATGTTTAAACAATCATCAACAGACCATGTCATCATGTTTAAACAATCATCAACAGACTATATTATCATGTTTAAACAATCATCAACAGACTATATCATCATGTTTAAACAATCATCAACAGAGCATGCCATCATGTTTAAACAATCATCAACAGACCATGTCATCATGTTTAAACAATCATCAACAGACTATATTATCATGTTTAAACAATCATCAACAGACTATATCATCATGTTTAAACAATCATCAACAGAGCATGCCATCATGTTTAAACAATCATCAACAGACCATGTCATCATGTTTAAACAATCATCAACAGACCATATCATCATGTTTAAGCAATCAGCAGACCATGTCACAAGAGATGAAGTACATTTCTGCAATTTCATTATGGAGCCCAATTTGCTGTTTGCAATAACTGGTAATGTTTAAGACCTTTCTGCTTGATTCTCCCTCACAGCAATGCAGAAAGATGATTTTCTATGCAGAGAAAAATTAAACAATATCTTCAGAGAAGTCTGAACAACAATTTTTTTAATGAGTGCAGACACAAATGACACTTGCTTTACCTTCAAACCATAATTGAGCTATTGAGGGCAGCAAAGACTGCATCTAATTAAGACTGTTTCTTCTGTTTAGTAGACAGAAACTTGGTGTATTGCTTTGTTTCATGTCTGTGTAATTATGAATGTGGGTATTTGCATTGCACATTGCGAAGTTCATTAAGCATTTTCTGTATGGCAAGTGTATTAAATTCTTCAAAGAAAACAAATACATTATTATTTTTAAATTCACCTTTGAATTTTCAGTCATTTTCTTCAATCTTATATGAGTAGATAATTTATTCTCAATTTTTAAGTGTTGCTTTTCAAGGGTCACTTACACTGAGTGCTCTTTGGACCTCTAAATGTGCTTTTTGAGTCTTACCCACCACCCACCCTGGCCAGAAAAAAAAATCCCTAACATTGTATGGGAGGTTGGCAGATATGCACTTACATCAGTTAATCTACCTAATCACATTGTTTGACTGTTGTCTTGCTTTATAAATATATGCTTCACTGGTGATGTGTTTATTAGGTGAGGGGAATCTGATGGTGTTATGTTTATTTTTTCATTGAGTGGGATGGGGGAGCCGGCATCGTGTTGGAAGGATTTTATTTTAAAAAATTGTGAAGAGAAATGATAAGTTCCCCTGGGATGTTTAAAGCATGATCTTTTTTATATTTTTATGGACCGAATAATTCTTACCTTCAGACTGGAAAGAAGCGGCTACCAGAGGAAAGCTTGCTGATTGTGTCATCATATGTACCCCAGATAAACTTCATAAGGTAATGTATAGGTCATATAGTATATAGGTCATGTAGTGTACAGATCATACAGCATACAGGCCATATAGTGTACAGATCATACAGTATACAGGTCATATAGTGTACAGAACAGTTTGCATACAGGTCATATAGTGCACGTCATTTTGTGTACAGGTCATATAATGTACAGAGCATATAGTGTACAAGTCAGAGTATTCAGGTCATATAGTGCACAGGTCATATAGTGCACAGGTCATGTAGTGTACAGATCATACAGTAATGGGTTAGTAAGAGTAGCTAATACTCACAATCTCTCTCTAGTCCTACAGGTTTTCATGGATTACAGTGAAACTTGGTAAATATTATGGTCATTAGTTCATTAAATAACAACAGACTATGTTGCAGACTTATGTCCCTATATGAATGGCAGGTACAGTAGTCCCCCTCTTGAATGGCCCCCCTCACCAACGGCCACCCGCTACTACGGCCAGAATCCGAAGGCACCAATGAATTTGTGTTCAAAAGTACCCCTCATGAAAGGCCACCCGGCTAACGCAACCAGCAGCCAGCATATTTGTGCAAAAATATAAAATTTACCCCTCACAAGCGGCCGCATTTTATTTTGTAATATATATCCAGAACCAATTTTATTCATAACGTGTGTTAAGTTCTCCGATTTCTGTTTCCCGATGTCAGGTTTTCGTTCCTGAAAGAAGTGTTGACTAAAGTGCATGTACCACTAAGGTTAATATTATATCATTTAGGCTTCACGAGAAGCCACATTTATTCCATGAAACCGAGAAAGACTCAAATTTTAATCCATACAAAAAGGTAAGTACACGTAATCCGATTAGCCTTACTGCTGTGTTATCATGAGATGTCCGGTTTAGCCACTGATAATTGTTAAGATTACAATAATTAACAGTAGTAACAGCTGAGAAGTGGCAGTATTGATGTACAATACACAAGTCAGCAGGAAAATGGTTTGATAGCCTTTATGGATTCCCTTAGTAAGATGTTGAGCTTGTTCACTTCCATAATTAGTGGCTATTACTACTGACAATAATTGTCAAGATTGCAAATCCTAATGGCCACGAGGTGCTATTGTTCAGGTCAATTCTGCGTACATATCGAAGCCGTTTTGGCTTCTGTCACTTAGTGTAAAACAATGTAAAATCAGTAGGGTACCAGACTGCGACTAATGAATCACGTGACAAGATCACCATCTTTAAAAACATGGCATTTTGTTTTAGAATTGAATGTAGTTGTGACTTTCTATATACATGTATGTACATGTATTTACTATTTGCATTTGTCATCCCCCTCTAGAAAGGCCACCCGCATTATACGGCCACTTTCCTGTTGCAATAGGGGTGGCCTTATAAGGGGGGGACTACTGTATTAGATATTTTTTTGTGTGTACACATTGTTTCATAAGTTTGTGTTTGTTTGTTTTTGCTAGGAAATAAATATTCAGATTTGAATGGAATATAGGAGAAAATGTTAGTGGTTTTAAATTTATGCCACATAGTGACCTTGAAACAGATACGTGCATATTGAAACCTAGTTGTGCTGTATTTCATTATATTAACGTATGATCAGTTTGTATACCTCTTGGGGTAAATTGTATTCTTGATGGATTGTCATAACACTTAGGAAATATTATTGTAATCACCTGAAGATGCATGTATAAAAAAATCACTTTGCTCCACCAAGTTATGTCAGACTTATTGGCCATTTTGTCTTGTATGACACAATCTTATTAGTGCAACTAGTCCAGCAGTTTCTTTTATAGACTACCTAAAATCTTGGTAAATATCACAGTCATTACATGGTACTTCCCAAAGTACAAATCACTTTGCTCCTGTAATTTGTGTTTGAGTATTTGACAGTATTGTCTTGTAGCTTAATGCAGTGTATTACATAATCTTATAGGCGCTACTAGTCACACAGGTTTTTTCATCGATTAGCATGAAACTTAGTAAATGCAAATATGGTCAAGTAAATTTGTTCCTGCAATTCTGTTTTGAGTTATTGCCCATTTTGTCTTGTAGCTCAGTGCAATGTATTAAACAATCTTGTTATGATGACCAATTCTGCAGTTTTTGATAGATTAACATGAAATTTACTAAATACTGAGGACATTATGGAAATGTGCAGATATGGACAATTGACTTTCCTCCTGCAGTTCTCTTGGAGTTATTGCCATTTTTGTCTTGTAGCTTAATGTGTTTCACAAATTTTTTTCTGCTTATTAGCACAACTGGTTCCATGGCTTGTCTTGAATTTTTTTTTTAAAATAGATTTGTGCGAAACTTTATATGTATTATGGTCATCATCAAATGATACATACACTGACAAATTGTTTTCCTATGCTTTTGTAAGAGTTCTTGCCCTTTTTGACTGAACCCTTTACTTCATAGAGTTTATGGCTTATTAGCCCTTTGATACACATGTAGCAAAGTTACCCAGTGCAGTGCACTATAAATAGAACACCTGTTACCTTTTCGACTCCATACACATAGTCCTGCTTGTTAACTGTTAAGCAGTGTAGTGTATGTTACGTTTAACAGCAGTTTTAATCATTTGACATTTTTGGTACACATATATTATGTATGCAAAGGTTTAAGAGTGAAATCCAATCATTATAGCTATATAATTATTTTTCATGGAAGAATTTTTTATGTGCTTTAAAATTTTAGAGAACTCGTTCACTGTCAAGTCATTGAAGCCACATGATCAACTGTAGCTGCCATTTCTCATACTTGCAATTTACAAGTTCTTTGTCTCTGTCTACATCACTGAATCATCTGAACTTGATAATTTATAAAAACTAATTGCTGCCTACATCAATATCAGAGCCTTTACCTAAGTTATTGAAGCTTTCATAGTTGTGATTCTAATCGTGAAAACTCAAGTAAGTACTGAGCGAAATCCGTGACCTCCATTTTGGAGCATAGAAAATTTGACACAGTTACTTTAAATAGATTTCGACCAGAGCATGAACAGCAACCATGTGATCTGATGTAATGGTCATTCACACCAATGAATGTAGTAACTAATAGGGGGTTTTCCCCAAAGGTGGCACTATGAAAACCTGCGCAAAATGGCTGATGTTTACAGCAGGCGTTGAAAGGCGCTTCCATGAGAATGGTGTAGAGGCGTCAAAAGGCGCTTCCATGTGAATCAGGTTGAGACATCTGAAGGCGCTTTCATGAGAATGGAGTAGAGGCGTCAAAAGGCGCTTCCATGCGAATGAGGTTGAGACATCTGAAGGCGCTTTCATGAGAATGGAGTAGAGGCTTGCATGAAGTAAAGGGTTAAGCTGAATGCCTTGTATGACCGAATGTTGTGAATGTCACTACTTTATAGTTTTTAGTGGATTACTGTTAAAATTAGTTCATATTATGATCATCATCAGAAAATATGCATATTAACAAATCATTGTGATTATAATAGTTATGTGTTGTTGTTTTTAACTATAGATTTATCTCCATCATTGGATAGGGTTGTGATGTGGGAGATATGGCAGTATATTTAACTGAGTAACTTGCTCACCATTCCTTTATTTTGCATTAAATTCAAACAAATCATTATTGATGCTGTAATGATGAAAAAATATGCTTCCTTGTGCACATTTATGATAGAATTGTTATGGATTCACTGTTGTAGATTTAGCATATCAGTTTTCTGTACACATGTACTTTAACTAATCATGTTATTTAGTTACCAGTTTTCTTATACGTGTATGTACCAAAGCATGGTTCTATGCAGAAACATAAATATTTAATATTTAATTACTGACTTTTCACTGTTTCTCATTTATTTGGATCAATATAAGTTGATAACTGCATCATTGAAGCCTGAACTTTTGTTACCACCTCAGTTAGATGTTATGTTGCATAACATGATGGCATTATGTGGACTTGTACCATTGTGTTATGTTGCATTACATGATGGCATTCTGTGGACTTTTGACATTGTGTTTTGTTGCATTACATGATTGCACTCTGTGGACTTTTACCCAGGTGTTATGTTGCATTATATGATTTCACTCTGTGCACTTTTTCCATTATGTTATTTTTGCATTTCATGATGGCACTCTGTGCACTTTTTCCATTGTGTTATGTTGCATTACATGATGGCACCCTGTGGACTTCACAATTGTGTTATTGTGTTGCATTACATGATTTCACTGTGTGGACTTTTTCCATTGTGTTATTGTTGCATTGCATGAATGCACTCTGAACTTTTTCCATCATGTTATGTTACACAACACAGTGTCACTCTGTGGACTTTTACCATTGTGTTATTGCTGCATAACATGATGGCACTCTGGACTTTTACCATTTTTGCTATGTTGCATTACATGAATTTACTCTGTGGAATTTAACCACTTTGTCATGTTGCATTACAGGATGGCATTCTGGACTTTTACCATCATGTTATTTTACCATTGTGTTATTGTTGCATTACATTATGGCACTATGTAGACTTTTAGCATTGTGTTATTGCTGAATAACATAATGGCACTGTGTACTTTTGCCACTGTTTTTTTTTTTTCATAACATCATGGCACTATATGGACTTTTACCATTGTGTTATTGCTGCACAACATCATGGCACTACATGGACTTTTACCATTGTGTTATTGCTGCACAACATCATGGCACTACATGGACTTTTACCATTGTGTTATTGTTGAGTTTCTTGTAATTTTAGCAAGTATAAAATATTACCTGGAATTAGTTTGCTTTCTGAATTTGCTAAATTGTATGTTACTGAAAATGTGAATTACATGTGTAATTTACATGTGTAATTTAAATGTGTGATTTAAATCTGTGATTTACATGTGTAATTTACATGTGTGATTTACATATGTGATTAAAATGTGTGACTTACATGTGTGATTTAGATGTGATTTGCATGCCATTTTTACATGTATGATTTACATGTTTGATCTACATGTTTGATTTGTTTTGCATTATTTACATGTGTGATTAACATGTGATTTACATGTTTGATTTAAATGTGTGACCTGCTTCTGTGATTTTTTTGTGATTTGCACATGTGATTTACATGTGTGGTTTGCATATGTGATTTAGATGTGTGATTTGGATATGTGATTTACATGTGTAATTTATATGTGTGATTTACATGTGTGATTTAAATGTGTGATTTGGGGCCCCGAGTGGCTGAGTGGTCTAAAGCGCTGACTGTTACGGATCACTGCCATCTCACCTCTGTCTGCGTGAGTTCGAGTCCAGGCTCGGCCAACGTGGGTACGTGAGAAAGCCTGCCAGTAGCTTCTCGTGGGTCGGTGGTTCTTCCCGGGATTTTCCAGGGTTCTTCCTCCACCATTAATACTGGCCGCCATGTATAGCCTATCTTGTGCTGAAAAATGGCGTTAAACCCTATAACAACAACAACAACAACAACAACAACAACATGTGTGATTTACATGTGCAAAATGCAAGAAAGATAAAAATAAGGAACAGTAAAATTCAGAAACTGTTATCAGATCTGATGTGCATTTCTGGTAATCAGATGGTCATGTTTTTATGTCTGTGTTTTTAATTTATATTTTCAGGACCCAGCCATCGCTTTTGCCAAACAAGGTTATCACATTCTCTTGGAAAAACCAATGGCCGTAAGTTATTAATACCTTTTTTTTTCCATCTTTTAGAACATCTACACCACCAATCCAACATTACCAAAATCAAATGCAAAAGTGATAATCACTTTGTTCCCACCAGCTTGTCATTAGAGATAACTGCATCTTGAGATGTTCCAGCTGCCTTGTAATGTTCCAGCTCTCTTGTGATGTTCCATCTTGTAATGTTCCAGCTCTCTTGTGATGTTCCATCTTGTGATGTTCCAGCTGCCTTGTAATGTTCCAGCTCTCTTGTGATGTTCCATCTTGTGATGTTCCAGCTCAGATATAAACAACTCTGACTATATTTTAAGGATGTAGCCTTTCATGCCTGATCCATGTAGCTCAGGTGCAGAGCATCAGACTCATAAACAAAGGGTCATGGGTTTGATGCCTGCCAAAGCCATCCTTGGTTGGCTACTTCATTGTATCCTTGGGAAAGACACAATGCTCCCAATTATTCGGCTTGATGTTTCCAGTATTGTGTTGAAAATCCCCTCCCCCCGGCCAAACCAGCCTTGTTGGGGAGGATTAAAATTACTTTGCACTATATAACCAGGATTGTGGTGATGTACTGTTAAACTGTGTACATATATATTTACATTAGAATGTGGTTAGGTCTGTTTATAAATTTTAGAATTTCATGTAACAGATTTCACCACCTAATTTTATTTCTCTTTTTTATTGCTGGGTTGCAAAGAAAGTCCAGCCTAATGACCCTTGATATCAGTTCTTTGTCAGTCTATCCATTCCGCATCAGTGAGCACAGTTTCTCACATACTTCTGCCTGCAGAGTCATGTATAATAAGGGGTACTGCCCATTTCAGACAAAATTGGTCACTGTTACCCAGTTATTTGTGCTTAGCTTGGTATTTAACATAGTTCCACTGATCCTGTTGCATGCAGCGTAATGTAACTTGACATGCATCTTGAACAGCACTATAATCTTTTGATAAATTTAGGTCACTGTGGCTTTTTTATCTTGTGATAAATTTAGATTACTGTAGCTTTTATAGTTTGCAGTTAGCCCATTATTCCTGCCTAATAAATTTGGCAGGGGGTATAGAGAAATAGGTTCCATCCATCCTGTCTGTTAGTTGATCCCACAAAATGAAACCTATCAAAATAGTTGTATAGTTTGCAAGGAATTTTCTTTCAGTTGGCAGTATTTAACTCTACTGGTTAAATTTCTGAAGAACTTATGTGTTAACTTGTTGTTCTTTATCAGTCCAGCATCCTTCTGGCCTTCAGCACAAGTTTGTTTAGCTACTACTCCTGTACTATTGGGTGGAAAGTTGTACAACTTAGTACACAGTTTCATCATGTGGTCTAGTTGTTCCCAAATGAAAACAGTATCCATCAGGCATGCAGTATGGCCACCATGTTGGAAATCTTCTGCTTCTTGACCTGGATGGATGGTCATCTTGATGTGTTGTTGTTACAAAAATGTCTTCATATGAGATGCAGATTGTCCTTGCATGTTATGGGATGGTGGTGGTCATTGATTTACCTGTTTGTACAAGGTAGAATCACAGACTGTCTACCTTATTCTCTCTTGACCAATTCACTATTGAAAATGGGCATGATTCTTCATTCTGGTTTCGTTAATCAAATTTGCACACAATGGGTATTCATGGGTATTTTTCTGACAGGTTGGAACCACAGTCTACCCACCTTAATCTGTCCAATCCCTGACCCTAAGGCCTGGGCCTGGAAGCTCTCAGTTAGTTGGGATGGGTTTTAGGGGACACACCTTTTCTCCAGCTGTACTGACACAGAGAATAATCCAGAAGTGGACAGATCTCCAAAGGGGCTGTGGGTGAACTGACTACTTAATTAAGTTATAAAGGGCCAGCCTCCCAAATGCTCGTGATACCCAACCTGCTCAAGCAGCCACAGGTTTTCTATCCCTACACAGATAGTCCCTTCCTACATGCTTATTTTTTGTCAGGAACGACTTGTGCAGAAAGGATTCAGCTCATCAGTTATGGAAGAATAGAGTGAGCTAGAAGGACCTCCACTTTGAAGACATAGGACGGAAACTGTCATGTTTTCATGGACTCTTACAAGGACAGCAGCATCAACACCTTGCAAACCCAATTTCTC
The DNA here is from genome assembly GCA_016617855.1 of Megalonaias nervosa. Taxonomy (NCBI): domain Eukaryota; kingdom Metazoa; phylum Mollusca; class Bivalvia; order Unionida; family Unionidae; genus Megalonaias; species Megalonaias nervosa. The sequence goes on from JAECUM010001576.1 coordinate 50,062, forward strand.
AACTTGTTAACATTTTTCTCTGGCTAACCAAGAAAAAGTTATCTCTTATTACCCTCGAGGGTTACTGCTCTTTTGAGAGAGACATCTTAGGAGAGAGGATATAGGCCACAACAAGGATCTGCCAGATTTGCTGATTTGATTTTCCCAGGAAAACAAGTTGTACATTTGCCACAGTGATTGCAACTTTGTTTCTGAAACACAACTCAAAAATCATTCAAGATGTGATTGTGAAACTTAGGTAAATATGTGACCATTAGTGTACAGGGTACCTATGTAAGAAAACAATTTTCAGCATCATTGTATTTTTACACTGCCATGGCAACAAGTTGTAAATTTGTATATTGGTTGGGGAGAATGGTGCTGAAACTCAGAAGCATTTAAAGAGTGAGCTTCATGCATTGTATATAGAAAAAGGTTATTATAGGTCATCTTTAATTATGAGTCTATATATTTCTTTCGTCAACTCGCTTAGTGTGCAAAAAACCCAGCTTTCTTCAATAGCTCCAATTTATCCCTAGTCTCAGTCATGTCTGTGCTGGGGATGATCAAGTTAGACTTCTCCAACCAAATAAGGTTTTATGGTTCTATTTAGCTGCCTTACACTAGAAATGGAAGGGCAGGCAGCATCAGTTCATGTGTGTTAGAGAGCTTCAATGATTTCTTGGCATCCTTCATCTCCAAGTTGATTGTCCTCACTTTTAAGAGAGCTTATCAGTCCATAACTGAGAGGGACCCTTCAATCACAGAAATTAAAGCCCATGACTGTCCATAACTGAGAGGGACCCTTCAGTCATGGAAATTAAAGCCCATGACAGTCCATAACTGAGAGGGATCCTTCATTCATGGAAATTAAAACTCATGAAGCTAATCAATTGTCTTTGGTGGATGTTTTGAGAGCCACATTTTGGCTGCCACTGTGACTACTTTTTCCTCCTTGAACCTTCAATCATTTTTGCACCCAAGTGAAGGTTCTTTATTTTCCTTGGGTCCAGTAACTATAGTAGAAAACATGACCCAATCCACTGCCAGCCTACAGTAGTAGATACTCCTACTATTGGGATCAGTATATCATGTGTTTTTCTCAGGCCATCAGGCTTGCTTCATGCTAGAAAATTCAGTAAGATGGCAGTGTCATATGTTGTATTCCATCAAAATGTAGTTTCTGAGGTTAAAACTAATTTTAATTATGTGAAACATACCTGACACTATTGCAAGACTTTTCTCCTCATACCCTTCTCTGATGCCATAAGACGTATTCTGGGTCCAGGCAAAAGAGTAAGGGTATCCTGCATGGGCCTATGACATGGAAGTCAGACTGGGTCTGTGTTCTTTCTTTTCTAAATGTTCTGGAACTTTGCATCTAATCGCAAATTATTACATTAATACCTGTTTCCACGGGCTTGAAGTACTATTGTTGACATAAGCAGATGTTTAGATAAGGGGGGGGGGCTGAAATATAATTCAAATTTTGCATGCAAATGAAATTTTTCTGTAAGGGTTGACTTGTTGCCAGTGAGCAGGATTTACACTGAGAGAAAATAAATAATGCACATTTTGATTTGACAAAGTCCCTTGGAAAATTGAGACTTGTGATTGGCTTCAGTAAGCTCAACTGATTAATTTTGGCCCCCCAGAATTCAAGATGGAGGCAGCAAAGTCCATCCATCTCAGTGTGATGGCTGTGCAATCAGCCTAGATCTTTCCAGTGCATATTTACACATTCCAATCCATATCACATTGTGCAAATATCTTCATGTCACATATTAATGCAAATTATATTAATTTCATGCTGTTCCCTTCGACCTCAATCTAAGCAATTGGGCCTTCATGAAAACTTTAGACAGTTTAATACCTTTGATCAGGACGACCTCCTATACAGTGACAGAAGCATACCTGGATGACATCCTTTAAAAGCAGTTTTGGTCCAAGATATGAATAACCTTTTTGTACTTTACATTCGCCCATTACAAATGGCCCTTCTAACCCAATGATGACCTTTCACAGGCTGTTTGGATCAGAACATTATAATCAGGACCCACATCAAAAACTTCCTTCTTCAGTGGTAAGACAGGAATTGACTTGTGGCAGGAATACCCCTCATAAACCAACAACCGGAAATAATGATATGTGCAGATGCCAGTCTGTCAAGGGAGGGAGCACACTTGCTACTGAACTTTATGATGGTCAGTGGCATGTAGATGCTTGGAGAATTGGCTCTTCACATTAACCTACAGGAAATGAAAGCCATTCTCAATGCTTCAAACACTTAAGTAGAATTCATGCATGGATATATGTTCCAGATACTTTTGGTGGTCATATACCTCTGCAAATAAGGAGGGATGAAATCACTGGATCTTTTTGTCAAGGTATGGCATTACTTTTAGTGGTGTTCCCTATACAAGATAAATATTCAGGTCCACCACATACTAGGACAGGTCAGCCTTTAGCCAACTCATTGTTAAGGAGAGGACAACTGCTTCATACAGATTGGTCTCCATCCTTCAACATTTAATGGAGTCTGCACCCTTTGCGGCCACCCAATGATAATCTTTTTGTGACAAGGTCAAACAACAAATTTCCCACCTTCATCTCCCAATATCCACATCCATATGCATAATCTGTCAAAGCTTTATCAGTCATCTGGGAGGTAACAGCTAGAAGGCCCTTTACTCTGAAGGGATATGAAGGGAAATGGCATGTTTCTAATGACAGATATCACATCAGGGATGTCATACCAATCTCAGTCTCCATTCCTCAGATGGCCAGCCTCTTTCTTTTTCTCCTTGATCAGTATGCTGAGAAAGGCAAAGTGTCAAGATTCCATACCTGTTCTTAGATATTACCTGAAGCATACGGAAAACATCCATAATTCCATGACCAGACTTTTTCTTCCTCTCAAGTCTGGGAAGCAAGACATAACACCACAAGTGCTAGTTGCTTGGCTAAAGGGTGTTATAAAATCTGTGTACAATGACCTGTCTCAGTAACAGGTACACCTCATGAAAGTCTCAGCTCATAAAATATGTGCAGTTTCCACAAGCCTTGCATTCAGACATAATGTCCCCATTTGAGACATATCGGAGTCACTTGCACAGCATGCCTAGATCACTTTCTCTAGTTTTTTTATGTGGGACATGGCCTCACAGAGGAGAGAACTGTAGGGCCATTGGAAGCAGCACAGATAGTAGCCACTCCCTGTTTAAGACAGTACAGCCTCAGAACCAGGCAGCATTGGCCACTTTCACTAGATTCACTTGGAAAAAGTTTAAGAGTGAGATCATAATCAAGTGCAGAATCTCACACACATGTATAAACTAAGGACTACCAATATGCTAATTTAACATTTGGAGAATTTCATACATTAGTAGAGCAATCATGCTTCTTGTGGGTGACACAGGTAGAGGTAGGATGCTCAGCATTTCCCATTCCCCTTACCTATTCTCCTAATTTAATATGATCAGGTAATGTATTTGACAGAGAAAGCAAATTTTTTTGTAAGTTGTGTTTCTCCTATAATACTTGACTCATGACATCACAGATAATCCCCCCCCCATCCTTTCCTCCAATGCATGCATCCTTTAAGGTGTTGCTAAAGTAAAAAAGAACAAAAAAAAATGGTTTAAACCCAGTATAATGGTAGCCACATAGCTGGTAGTGCTATATATATATATATATATATATATATATATATATATAATTTGTATTGTTTGTTGGGATTTTCTCCATGATTATCTGTGATGCATATCAGTATTTTGTACTTGACGATTGTCCAAAATCAAGTTGATGGTGTACCTGGCCAGTGACATTTATTTTATAAACAACATTATACATAGCTAATATTTCTTTGTGATTGTGGATTAAATACTCAGATTGATATTAATTGTACACATGTTTACTTCAATCTAAGTTAAAGATACAGTCTTGAGTCTGACCTTAGAAACTTCCAGAACAGAAATTTCCCATTGAGTTGAAAATGGCAATTACGACATAGGAGGGGTATATTATCTTGTTTACCAAAAAATTACTTATTCTTGCCTTAGCATCTTATTGTTGTTTTCAGTTTTTAATTTGGATGGATTTATTTATTCACATTATTCTTCACTGGAATTAAAATTTGAAGTCATATTTCTTCTCGGTTTTATAAGTAAAAGGAGATCACTCTGCCTGACTGCCACATAGGCTGGCAGACAACATTTAGTTCCCTTTAGCTGAAGAGTAGTATCTGGGAGGGCTGGATTTGCAAGGTAGTAGTAGTTCTCCTAAGGTATTATGATTGGGTAATGTATTTGAAGAAGAAACATATTTTACTAGGAAAAATTGGTTTCTTGTAATAATAAATAAAAAATCTTTCAAGAGAAAAGATAACATGTTTATAGAACTAAAGAAAATGTTCAGGCCAGTTAGTGAAATCGACATTGACTGGGAATCAGCTGAGAGGTTGTAGCTTGCACACTCATGCAAAGACAATCATTTCATAACATTGCTTCCATTGGTGATATTACAGTGACATAGACCCTTTGAAGGCAAGTTGAATGCATACTATCCATGTTAATGAGGAAAGGAATGGTATGAAATTACCAAAGCCAGTGTAGAAGGAACTGTCTTTATTGTAGTCATTTGAATTGAAACATTTTCAATGCAATACCAGGTACCATTTGTGATGCCTTTTGAAACCATTCATAGTTGCTTTTATTTTAACCATATAGGTTACAGAAGAGGATTGTCGTGAGATTATTACTACTTGCAAAGAAAACAACATCATTTTAGCAGTGTGTCACGTTCTTCGTTACACTCCCTGGTGCCAAAAAGTAAAGAGTTTGATTGACACTGGAGTAATTGGTGATGTTGTTAATATCAACCACACAGAACCAGTAAGTTCTCTAATTATCCTGTTCATGCTTTTCAGTATGTCTCTGACTGATATAAAGAGTTTATATTTGCATAGAGCAATAAATATGCTCTTATCAAAGAATTTAAAAGAAATTAAGAGGAAAAAATACTGTCACATACTTTTGTTTCTGTATCTTGAATTGGTATTGCATTCATTATCAGTGTTCTTACCAATAAAATAATCAAATGGATGGAAATTGTTATCTGATAATTACATTAGGAATTTGTATTGTTTATGAACATTTATCATTTTCCAATTTATAATTTGAATGATGGTTTGAGATAACATGTGTTGTTTATAACATTGAGGGGCCTGTCATTAAGATAAAGGTTATGTCTCAATTCATTTTTACATTTCCAATTCATAATTTTAAAGCTGTTTGAGGTCGAGGTGTGCAACATGATCGACATATATTTATTATCATTATCAGTTGTGTTGTGTACTAGATTCATGGTTTATCTTCATATATTTTTTTTGTTACACACACCTTTCTGTTAAAATTTTTTAGGACTATTAGACATGAATTGATGAAACTTGGTATAGCTATATATATCATCACTACAGGATTGCATATCGAAGGTCCTACTAAATTCATTGAATTTGCTTTTTGTTTATTGTCTTTATGATCTCTTATTTTCATCTGTATGTCAATCTCACATACATACTTGATCTCATTCTGTCTCACATGCATAAATGATCTCTCTCTTCATCTGTCTGCCTCACACACATGATCTCATTCTTTTAATCTGTCAGTCTCACACATGATTTCATTCTCTTCATCTGTCTGTGTCTCACACACATACAGACACACATGCTGATGCTTAAGATATTTCAAAGGTTTTTAAAACTGATTAGTTAAATTTACTCTCTGTCTTCTTACTCTCTAATTTTGTAATTAGATAGACATAAGCTTATTTTGTTGTTACAATTGGCAACATAAATTTTAGATCAATCAGGAATTCCTGACTCATGGGTAGGCATAGTTTGAACATTGCAAATAAACCCCATGAAGAAAACACTTTTAATATTTGTTTCCTTTATCAGAACACTTTTTTTGTGTGATTGATACAATATTTAACAGTGTAAATAATGGAAGTTAATGCTACATCATTGTTTAGGAAGTAAACAAAAGCGCACAGGTTGCAGAAAAATCATCATACATTTTGATCTTTGTGTGGTATGTGTGTTTGCCAGGAAGATCACAATTATAACACTGGATGGGGAAACAAAAGGACACAAAACATTATTAGTTTGCATATTTATATATATGCTTCTTTATATAAAGGCCTCAAGGTAGAATAATTCTTTAGCTAATCATGTCAGCTTTTGTAAATAGTCATCATCATAATCATCATCATCATTATTAAACAACGTTCTATTGTTTATAAAAATAAAGTATTAAACATGTGAAAAAGATATCAAAAAATCATAAAATATATTGTGCTTTCAATAAGCAACAAGAATTCATATTTATCACATGTCTGAAGTTTCTGAAAATCTTGTTTTTTTTCTTAAATATGGATGTTCACATTAACAGGGAAATTAAAATAATTAGAGCCACATTTAAAATTTCCATGTGTTTTAATTTTTATAGGGTTCAAATTTTTAATGTACTACCATACTCATTTAAACCTCACTTTTGTAACCGTCTGCTACATACTTCTCACTAGATGAGTTCTTCTCACCATGTCTATATCAGCCAATTATGTAGGGCTTGGAGAAATGGTCAGTAAAATTTTAAAATAGGTCTTCAGGTGGCTAGCAAATTTTGATAGGTACTTAGAGTGTTGTCCACTTTACCATGGTATCCAGGGAATGCAGTCCACTTTACCATGGTATCCAGGGAATGCAGTCCACTTTACCATGGTATACAAAGAGGCAATCCACTTTACCATGGTATACAAAGAAGGCAATCCACTTTACCATGGTATACAAAGAGGCAATCCACTTTACCATGGTATACAAAGAGGCAATCCACTTTACCATGGTATACAAAGAAGGCAATCCACTTTATCATGATATCCAGGGAAGGCAGTCCATTTTACCATAGTATCCTGGAAGGCAGTCCAGTTTACCATGGTATCCAGGGAAGTCAGTCCATTTTACCATGGTATCCAGGGAAGGCAGTCCACTTTACCATGGTACCCAGGAAGGCAGTCCATTTTACCATGGTATCCAGGAAGGCATTTTGTTTAATTTAAATATCTGCCAGGATTACACTCAGTTCTAAATAAAATTGTAGAAACTTCTAATTGCAGCTATTTGCAATGCAGGTTTTACTGGAACACCCTTTATTAATATCCATTACAATTGTTATCTTCCTACACCTAAATGTGGTGGGCACAGAAGTAGGAAGTATTCTGTTAATAAGTTTTAGTTAGGCAGGGTAGCTCAGTAATGCTGACAGTATTTTGGGACCTATTAAGGAACCTTATGAGGCTCATGTTCTGACAGATTCTAATATGCTTACTGTTGACACATTGCAATATACTTACTGTTGACACATTTCAATATTCTTACTGTTGACATATTCCAATATGTTTACTGTTGACATATTGCAATATACTTACTGTTGACAGATTCCATTATGCTTACTGTTGACACATTGCAATATACTTACTGTTGACACATTCCAATATTCTTACTGTTGACACATTCCAATATGTTTACTGTTGACACATTGCAATATACTTACTGTTGACAGATTCCAATATGCTTACTGTTGACACATTGCAATATACTTACTGTTGACACATTCCAATATTCTTTCTGTTGACATATTCCAATATGTTTACTGTTGACACATTCCAATACATTTACTGTTGATACATTCCAATCTGCTTACTGTTGACACATTCCAGTATTCTTACCGTTGACACATTCCAATATTCTTACTGTTGGCACATTCCAATATACTTACTGTTGACACATTCCAATATGCTTACTGTTGACACATCACATTCTGTTTACTGTTGACACATTCCAATATGCTTACTGTTGATACATTCCAATATTCTTACTGTTGACACATTACAATATGTTTACTGTTGACACATTCCAGTATTCTTACTGTTGACACATTCCAGTATTCTTACTGTTGACACATTCCAATATGTTTACTGTTGACTCATTCCAATAAGTTTACCGTTGACACATTCCAATATGTTTACTGTTGACACATTCCAGTATTCTTACTGTTGACACTTTCCAATATTCTTACTCTTGGCACATTCCAATTTACTTGCTGCTGACACATTCCAATATGCTTACTGTTTACACAGTCCATTATGCTTACTGTTGACAGATTTCAATATGCTTACTGTTGACACATTCCAATATACTTACTGTTGACACATTCCAGTATGTTTACAGTTGACACATTCCAATAAGATTACTGTTGACACATTCCAGTATGCTTACTGTTGACACATTATACTTACAGTTGACACATTCCAATATGCTTACTGTTGACACATTCCAATATGCTTAATGTTTACATATTCCAATATATTTACTGTTGACACATTCCAATATGCTTACTGTTGACACATTCCAATATGCTTACAGTTGACACATTCCAATATACTTACTGTTGACACATCCAATAAGCAGACTGTTGACAAATTCCAGTATGCTTACTGTTGACATATTCCAGTATGCTTACTGTTGACACATTCCAATATGCTTACAGTTGACACATTCCAATAAAAGTACTGTTGACACATTCCAGTATGCTTACTGATGACACATTCCAATATACTTACTGTTTACACATTCCAATATGCATACTGTAGACACATTCCATTATGCTTACTGTTGACACATTGCATTATGCTTACTATTGCAGGTAGGATATTGGCATTTTGCCCACTCCTTTGTTCGAGGCAATTGGTGCTCAGAAAATGAGAGCACCTTCTCCCTTCTTGCAAAGTGTTGTCATGATTTTGACCTGATCTGCTGTTGGATTGGGGATCAGAAGTGCACAAGAGTTTCTTCCTTTGGAAATCTGAGTCATTTTGGAAAAGAGGATAAAGTAAGTTCCCCCAGAAATTTTATTTTCTAAATCTTTTAATGTCATTGCAGGTTGGTTGCTATCATTTTGCCCATTGGTATTCAGAAAATGAGGGCAACTTTGTTCCCTTCTTGCCAGATGTTATGATTTTGATCTAATTCATTTTTGGATGGGGGATCAGAGGTGCATAAGAATCTTCTTTGGGAACCTGAGTCATTTTGAAGAAAGGGAAAAAGAAAATTCCATGGAAATTGATATTTTAGGAAAAATGTTCTAATGTCATTGCAGGTTGATTGCATACTTCTGTGTTTGTAGTAGTTGGCATTTTGAATATTGCGGTTTTCATGGTTAGCAAAGTGTTGCCATGATACTAACCTAATTAATGCATCAATGGGAAAGCAGTAGTATATTTTGTTGTCATTATTCATTTACCTCTCTAATATTAGAAAGGAGGACAAAGTAGGAATAGGAAGACTGATATTTTATTTCTTGTTTTACTTGTAAATATGTCAATTCCCCTATTTTTAGATAGCAACTTTGGAAAACAATTTTAATCTTCTAGCTAAGGATTGAAGGGCAGAGGTAGGCACACTGTATCATATGGTTTTTGTGTCCAATTTACAGTTTAAATTCACTATTCCAGTAAAAAGTATCATTTGCTGCATTGGGCAAACTAAGCACTTTGTTTGTAATAGAAAACCTTTAATTGTTTGTGCAAGAGTGCATTTAATAACAGTAATACAGTACCTGCTACTACTACATTGCTTTCCTTTCTGGGACCCCTTAGTCTGCAGTCCACGCTAAGTTATTATCTCCTCCAATTAGTATTGGAGGGCCAAAATTGAAAAGAAGAAGATCTGAGTCACAGCCAACATAACCATTACATTCATGTTATATATTGCTTATCAAAATTTACCTTTGTTTTCATCGTTAAATGGCTTTTTTGACATTTCACATACTTGTTTGTATTGATTGAGTGTTTATCTCCTCAGTTCTTGTTTTTTTTAAAGTTTTATCTGTGTTTGTTTTTTTGTAAATTTTAATTTTTGTATGTTGCTTAGCAAATGGTGCTTCATTAAATTACATCCCCATTTATTGATCCAGTGCTAGGGTAATTATTGTCTGCTCTTTTTTATTCTGGATTTTTTGTTTTGTGTGAATTTATAGCTTTTAGAATTTCTTATGTTACAAGGTGTGAGCAAGTGTGGGCACAGTAAAGCCCCATGGGACTCACACTTCACACTTGCACAAATGGACTGATGGTCTGAACAGCTGTGAGATTTCTGAGAGTTGTTTTCACATACAGAGGCAAGATGAAGGGACTCTCTTCTCATCATCTTAACTGGATGACCCTTTGGTTTCCAGGAGATGTCTGGATCTCTTCTTGTGCTGGGAAAGACTGCTGCCTCTGTGGGACACATACATTATGTGACTTCCTTGGTCCAGAGATTACGTAAGGGCCAAGGGTTCCTGACTTTTTATGATGCCATCTTTGCCAGTGAGCGATCAATCCTTGGGTCCTCTCAGTGGAGGAAGAACACTAGAGAGCAAGTGGTGCATTTTTTCAGGGATGAGCAGAGCCCTTCAGGTTGGTGTCCTGGTGACTGAGGTTAGTGAATCATGCCTTCTGGAGAGCAGTGATCTTGAATGAATTAATTTGATGTGGGCTTGTCCATCAGGTTTTCACTGGACCAATCTGGTCACTGGTTGGCAGGCACTGGGTACTGGGCACCAGGCACCTGTGTTTGTCACTGGGCACTGGTCATCCACTGGTCACTAGGCTTGAAACACTGTTTACTGTGTTTAGATTATTGATCTAAGGACAGGGATTGGGTTGATACCTACCCACTCTATTCCTGTGTTACTGATGGGGATATAGAGTCGGCTTGTACTCACCCAACTTGGGAGATCATCTGATTGATCAGCACTCCCCCCCCCTTTCTATGCTCCCATTGAATCCCCATTCTTGATAGTGAGTCTTCCTTTCCGCCACTTCCCCTACACACACACAACATGGTTGTCCCTTGTTTCAAAACCGCTCCGGTGGCCTAGTGGTTAGAGCGTCCGCCTCGGATGCGGGAGGTCGTGGGTTCGATCCCCGGTCGAGTCATACCAAAGACTTACAAAAATGGTACTAACAGCTGCCTCACTTGGCGCTCAGCATTAAGAGGTTAGTGTTAGGACTGGTCGGCCTGGTGTCGGGATAATGTGACTGGGTGGGACATCATGCTACATGTCTGCGGCATGATGCCCCAGTGCTAGACATCACTATAAACTGCCACACTGCAGACATCGTAGTGATATGACTGAAAAATTGTTAAAGCTACGTTAAAAATCATAATCACATCACATCACATCCCTTGTTTCAAGGTAGGGCATTTCCATCTCAGGAAAGAGATATTGGAAGGCACAGTCCTGTCACGCCTCCAGAGTGCACTCAGGAAATATTATTTCCATTTGATGGATTCAAATTGGATCCCGTGCACTTCCCACCTGTTGGGTCAGGTGTTGGATGAGAAATGGATGTTTGTTAAGGTGTGTCTAAAGCCTTCTTGCATCAAGGACCAGAAGATTCTGTCTAATCTGGAGAGGATTTCTGGGTCATTGCCTCATCTTGATCTGCTGTTATTCCCACACTCAGCTATGGTCTGAGAGCTTACACAGAAGTTTTCCTGGGGGAAAAAGTTTGCCAGGCAGCAGAAAATGGTCTGTCTCTGTTGGTCTTAAGGAGTTGCACTCTCATGCAGCATCTTCCTCATTCCAGCATCATTGTATTTATTCTGGCATTAGACAGTGTGTGGGTCCCTTCTACCTTGAAGGATGACTACTGGTCTTCATTGCCAGGAACATGCTCTTCTATAATGGACCCCCTCTAGAATCCCTCCTTCTTGTCCAATCCATCAAGGCTCTTTTAAGGGAATAGGTGAATAACTCTCAGCAGAAGGGTGGAAAATGACCAAACTCTGGCTTTCTATTTCTGGATCATTCTAATGACAGAAAGTCAAGGCTCATAACTGATCTTTCTGCAATAAACAGATTTCTTTAGGAAGTACACTTTGAGATGGAGACAACTGCCTTAGTCAAGAATGCCATAAAACCATTCAACTGGGGAGTCTGCATTGATCTAAAGGAAGCATACCTTGGCACCCCGATTCTTTTTCATTCAGGAGGCATTTCACTTTTAAGCTCTTCTGTTTGGCCTAACCTCTTTCCCTAGGAGCCTTATCAGGGTGATGGAAATAGTATTTTGAGAACTGTGTGATGCACAGCATCCGCAAAGATTCTCCTCAGAATGACCTGTCCCTCAGTTGGTTGAATGTGACCTATCTCTGTCCCATCCCCAACCTTAAGAAGTCAAATCTCATCCTTTGTCAGGACTAATTATATGTGGCAATGAATGTCCTGGGGAGGGTTATTGTTCCCCCTGATCAACCAAATACTGTCAGTCATAACAGCTCTTGTGGCCAAGACCTCATCAGCTCACCTTTGCCTCTCTTTCCTGAGAACATTGAACTCCACTGTTAATTTGGTTTCATTATGGAGACTTCACTTATGTTCTCTGTTATGACTCAGAGTCTTAAACAAAGTAACAGAAAAGAGCAAAAGCCAACAAGTTGTGTAAATTCAACAAAGAATTTATTTCCCTAGAATACAAAGGACACATGTAAAAGAAAAGAAAAAAAACTTATGGTATTGCAGATTAAATCCCAAATAATGACAGAATTACTAACACAAGTCCTAATGAATAAATTTCTGAATAAACTTTTGGTGGTATTCCAAATAATTTCCAGTGTTGAAGGTGTTGGTGTCCTGTGTGGCCTGTGCCATGGTGATGTGCCAAGTCTTCCGTTGGATCACAATATTACAATCCAAGAATATATTCTTATTTGAATTTCAGTATAAATCCAAGTCTATTGTCCAATGTTATTATTTTGAGGACTTTGTATTTCCAGAGAAGAATAATTTGAATTAAATAATTTCACCCAAATGAAAATAATGCACAACAATAATGCATCTTGATTCTGCTCAGATGTTATCACACAAATGACTAATTTTCCAATAAAAAAGATTTATATAAAATCCTAAGACATAAAAAGAAAATCCAGATGAGGGTCAAAAGTTCATTATTCTAGAACATTTAGAAGGTCTGTTACAATAAAGCATGTGACATACATCACATATGCAAGATTTAGCTATGTGAAGAAATTCAAATGTCCTTGACTCAGCTTAAGATAATAATCCTAATAGTTATCCAATGTTGTTTACAAAACTGTCACTAATTTTAGACATGGTCAGCTGTTAGATACAATTTTACATTACCCACAGCTTATAATGAAATAAAAACAAACTAACTAAGAAATAATGCAGATTAAATATACATCTCCCCAGTTCCTGCTTCTAGTAAACTGGAGATACATAGACCCTCTGTCAGCTTGGATCCCCCTTTGATTTGATTTTTACCACTACCTGCAGTTGGAGGCTAAATTGTGGCAGGTTTCTGACCAGCATCCCAATTTACACTGCTCAAAACCCACCCTCTTTTCTACATGAACATATCATATTCAGGATGGAGTGCTCACCTGAATCCAGAGGGTGTAGCTGTCCAGGGATTTTGTGCCAGGAACAAAAGATTCTTCATATAAACAACTTGCAAATGCATGTAGTGTTCCTAGCCTTACATGGGTGTGCCAGTCTCGCAAAGTGTTATCGCATTAGAGTTGCCTCAGACAACACATCAGTAGTAGTGTACCTGTGGCATCAGGGAGGTACATATGCTCCTTCTATCACCGTGGAAGTCTGGAACCACTTCTGATAGGCACCTTCAGAGAACAACTCTTCACATCTGCTATTGCTTGAGATGAGTCAAGCATTAAGGGGGATAATCTACAGACAGATCTTTTGTGCTGTGACAGCAATTGAGCTTCATGCCTTGTCAGTTGAAAAGGGTTGTTGACAGTTCAATTGTAATTACGAGTTAATTTCACTTCTTTGCTAACCCGGGTTTCTAGGAATTAGATACCTTCTGTAACTCCACTTCCTGCTGAGATCCCCTGCCTTAGTCGTATCTGTGCTGGGAATGATCAAGATAGACTCTGTTGGTCAGTTAGGGCTCAAAAGTTTTATATATCTTTCTATAAAGGGAGAATGAAGGGTCAGAAGCATTTCTTCCTATCGCCTAAGGGTTCCTCAGACATATCAGTGGCCCCATTTCCAGGTGGATTGTCCTCACTATGAAGAGAGTTTGTCAGTCCCTCACAAAGAGAGACCTATCTTTCATGAGAATTAAAGCCCATGAAGTTAGGGCTATTGCTATAATTTGGGCCTGTTTGAATCATCCCCTTTGGATGGTACTATGAGAGCTGCTTTCTGGTGGTCTCACATTTTTATTTCCTTTTACCTTTGACCTTGGGTGCAACAGAGTGAAGACATTTCTTTGTTGGGCCCTATAGCGATAATAGCATGTGACCTAAGTTTCTACTAACTTAGAGTAGTGAACATTTGTGTATCATGTAAATAGCATTTGACTTTCATTTTTACCCAGTACTGATATTGTTTATATAATTTGTTTTGTGTGCTTTGACCTTTGTCCATAATTGAGTGTAGAAGTTTGGCCTACATGACTATTCTCATGTTTTCTATCATATTTGTAAGTTATAAATAAGTTGTTTACTGATATTTGAGCTGAATGTCTAAACCATGGCATAAAGTAGATGTAAATATATGGATATCCTTATATGTAAGAAAGCCATACAGTTATGTAAGAAAGCTATACATGTCAGTTAGATTTAACTAGATTTAGTCACATGGTTGTTTTGTTGTTGTGGGTTTAATGCCATTTTCAGCACATGGTAGGTTATACATGGTGGCCAGTATAAGTGGTGGAGGAAGAATTGGGATATTGCCAGGAAGAACCACTGATCCATAGGAAGCTACTGGCAAGCTTTCTCACATACCCACATTGGCTGCGTATGGGACTCAAATCTACGCAGATAGAAATGAGATGGCAGTGATTGCTAAAGTCCTCCTTTAGACCACTTGGCCACCCGGAGCCCCATAACATGTTGGTGGTGTTTACATTACTAGTTTGATCGGCTGTGCTGACTGACACCAATACTGATGGAAAATGCCAATAAGGTTGGGACATTAATTGAAAACATCCAGTCATGTACTTCATTCAGATAACCTCTGACAAAAGGTACATAGAATAGTGTTAACAAAATTTGTGTGTATTTGGTATCAAATAAGGCTGTAACTGTGTTGACAGCCATTGTTGGCTATTAAATTTCTATAACATTTTGTTAAGATATGTTCTCATGCAAATTTTATTGAAATCCGATAAGAAAAGTGGATTTGAGAGCCTTAACTAGAAATGTTTGATGCATTGCAATGAGTTGTAACTCGGGTTACAAGAATTGATGGTTGTCAAATCCATCAGCAGAGATGCTGCCAGGCTATAAGGATTGTGAGTTTCTCGCAAAAAAACATCATTAGTCATGCAACTTCATACTTCATAAACCCAATGAGGGAAAGGTCAAGCAAATTATTTGTGGTTCCCACAATTTGTTGTGCCCAATGCAGGCTGGGTTTTTTTTATTATTATTAAAGATGAAAATTAAAAATAATGGTTTGTCAAATTATGTCCTGGTCATCCATTTTGCCAGTGATCTCAATCAAACTACACTAAGGTATGATTTAATTTTGATTGTATGGCTGAAATATTTAAGTCGCAAGCATCAAAACAGTCCTTTTGAATAATTCTCCTGTATTTCCCCTCTCAGAACAGTATTTATTAGTGTCAGAGTCTCAAACAGGTACAGCCCCCCCCCATGATAAAAAGTGAGCTATTTTAAAAAGGCGCATTGCATTTTGTCAACATAGCAACCAGTGTTATTCTGATAGACAGGAACATGAAACTAGCCATAATTATTCCTGAGATGTCAACAATAAATTTTACAGTTTGAAAAGGGATGGAACAAGTGAGGTTCATAAAGGTCAAAGGTCAAAGGGTACAATATTAGCTTATTGTTTAATATGGAAGAAAGTAAATTTGCTTTGTCATCATTTATTTTTTAATTTCATTGCAAATAAATGAAAAGAAACATTTTCAATATATATTTCTTTTACTTAATGCAACAGTTTTAAATTTAAGTTGACTTTATTCCTATATTCTAAGACTTTTAATTTCCCCATAATTAAGGTCACTACTCACACAAATATGCCTCATGGCAAATTATGTAAGCAAGAGCAAAATAAGCATAATTAGCTTATTTTCATGCATAAAATCAATGTTAAGGTACCATTTTATTCAGAACATCATACATAATAATATGAAAATAAGAAAAATAATTGCATAAATTTTATATTTGTTTTAAGGTGGCGCTCTACAGTTTTGTATTTAGCATAGGGTTAGAATTTTAAAGAAAAAGAATTTCCCCGGGTTTCCTCACTAGTTATACTGGCTATTTAAAAAAGACTTTGTATATCTTAGGTATTGTTCAAAGAACCTTTAATTCCTTTTATTTTGGTGTATGATTGATGGGTGTAATATGGGTTATAGAGTATACAGCTTGGCCTTACTCCAGATGTGCACCTTTCAAAAAAGTGCTAGCTCCACATGGTCATTTTCACTTCCTGAACTTCAGAGGTAAATTGTAAAAGAAAGAGCCAATAACTTTATTTACATTTTATATATTTGGTAATTCATTCATTGCACTTTCAGAAGCTGGTATTGTCTAGTCTGGCAAAATTTATTTTCCCTATTTTTAATAGCTGCTAAGGATAGTGTACTTTAGACAAATTCAGGCTGATTTTTGGAACACAAGGGAGCAGTCATTTTAGTTAGCAGTGTGCTAAGATCATTTAAAATTTCCAAGAGAACAATATCCAAAGAAATGTCAGTCACATTACATCAAAGTAGCATAAAGGTATGCCAACATTCTCTGCACTGTGCATGTTTTAAATGCAAACAACTTCATCTTACATACGTCACTCTCTCAAAAGTACATAATAACTGGTGAGCGCTCCCTTTGCAGAAACTACCCAGGGGTTCCGATTAAATTGTCACCTAGAGTTGTATAACTGATCCATTCATCAGATATAACAGGATTGTATAGAGCATAACAAGTCGTGAGTTTTATGAATGTTGAAACAGAAGATAACCAATTTCTTTACAGTAGATCATCTGCTACAATTGATACAATAGAACAAGAGGAAAGTTCTCGTGTTCCAATGTGAACTGAAGACTTTGTACAGATTGATAAAATGGAAATAGTACATTGTCCATAGCATGTGGAACTGGAGGCTCAGAAAAAAAGAAGAAAAGGAACTGAAATTTCCAAGACACATGGTTGGTTACTTTCAACTCATTAAGGAGAGAACCAAAAAGGAGGTGTGCTATGTGTTTTCTGTCAAGAGTGTAAGAAAGATAATCCATTCACTAGCAATTGTTTGCACAGATTAACCTATGCTCTTCAAAGGCTGCAACTTGGCTGAATAAAGCCTTGCAGCAAATGTGATCATACAATAGAAATAACATAGGGACAACATGACTGAGCTGTGGAAAAACAGGTTCATATATCATGAAGACCATTTCTCAATTTGCTTTAAATTGGTCAACATTGCAGTGGTTCTCCCATTACAAACAGCAGATTGTGAGGAGAGATGTAGTTTACAAAACAGAATTCACACTGCTCTTAAGTGAATAAAATCATAATTATTCACATTCATGGGGGTCATATATAGACCATTTCCCATTTTCAGAGGCTTTATAGAAGCAGAGAAGAATATTTATTACTGCTTCAGACTAAACTGGGTATGCAGATACTTTATATATTTGTTGTCAAAGAAGTGATGTAAAGTCATTAAATTAGGTATTCATATATTTTATATTAATGTTGTCACCCATCAGCTTCCGTTAAGCATTGTCCCCCACCACAGATGTAGATGTGTGGGATATCCCCTACTTAAGAAAATTCCTGGAAGCATCTCTGCATCTGAAATTTTCTTGCGATACACCATCATATTAAATTTTCTTGAAATTCAATAACCTCATATTAAGAAATGTCCAAAGTATTAACAAGAAAATTATTATAGTGTACAACAAAAAGGGGAAATAACTCTTGTCAGATATGGATGAAATTTGCTTGTTATTGAAATTTTCCAAGCTCTTGTTAGATCTTTTGGGTGAAATTCAAATTTCTAGTGTGATATGTAAAAATATTTGTTGGAACTTATAATTTACATCTTTTCTTCTTATTATTTTTCAGCCAAAAGGATCAGCTAGTCGATGTCTTGATTGTCCAGAAGCCATAGAGTCTAATTGCCCATATTCAGCCAAGAAAATCTACCTGGATCGTGTAAAAGAAGTAAGACTGAAGTTCTTAAGTTTCATTACAGTATGATTCTTGAATTTTCTTTCATAAAATGAGAGTTCTTAACTACCAAGAAATTCAGGAATGGTCTGGAATTGCCGATTTATTGTATTGCACACATTTTGATTGTTTTTGAGAACTGTTATGAGCATTTAGAGAATGCCTTATTTTGTTTTATTGGTAGAAAATTCTATGCAAAGTTAAATGAAACTATAATGATGGCTTTTGGGGGCAAAGTGGTTCATTATTATAACTTTACAAACCTTGTGCTCTGCTCTTGGCTTTTGCTCTTGAAATTTTATTTTGTGGTTTGATGATTGTGGCCAGATGTAAGTAAAGTTATTTAATCAAATGCAGCCTACCAAAATACATTTCAGTGTATGAATGGTTAAAGTTATAGTGAGATAAATCAAATAAATGTTGCAGTCAAATTAACTGGTTAAAACTGTTACATTTTCAGGGATACAGAGGTTGGCCTGTGAGTGTTATAACAGATGTGGTAGATATTGAGAATGTGACCAAGGCGTTGAGGATAGGACCATATGGCCGCTGTGTGTACGAGTCTGACAATGATGTCATGTCACATCAGGTATGTTTGAGGAAGACACTTAGGACTTGTCTTTATGGCGGATGTGTGTACAAGTGTGATAATGATATTATGTCCCATTAGGTACATGCGATGAAAGCAATGATCAAAGCTCATGTGGCCACTCTTAGTTCAGGTGTAACAGATCATGTCACATTAGGTGGGGGTGACAAAGGCCGTCAGATCCTTGTGAATGAAAATCATTAGTGTTTGGCAGTTTTTTGAGAATATCACATCAGGTCAGTGTATGACCAACACAGGCTATTTTGGTCATTGTGAAGTGGGCAATAATGTTACATCAGGTCAGATTCCAGTGTGATCATGAGATTGAATATAAGTGCAAATGATCTCTTTTCTTTGTAGTATGAGAGTGATGTCACATCACATTATATAAGTGCAACCAGGATATGGAAGATTGGTCCCTATGACCACTGTTTGTATGAGTGTGAGACATTTTCATGTCACAGATGACAGGTGTGACCAACGAATTTTGGACTGGTCCCTATGACCACTGTTTGTATGAGTGTGATGACAATTTCTCATAACAGCTGACAGGTGTGATCAAGTAATTGGTGACTGGTTCCTGTGACTGCAGAGATGTCATGTCACACCCGGTATGAGTGAAAGGATATTGAGAACTGGTGTTATGGCATCTGAGAGTACTAGATAATTATGTCATCTCACACAGATAGGGCTGACATGGCATTTATAGATGTACACACATAAAAGTATATACACCACTCTCTTGATAGCTCGTGAACCTGCTTATAATGCGGGGTCAGGCATGGATCCCATTTTTTATTCCAGAAAAAACAAATATTTGATCCCTATTTGTTGAACTTGAAGAAAATTGTGATCAAAATTGGTAATGGAAACTTTGATATATCGCTTGTTTTATTGTCGAAAACGGAACATAGGACCTGGAAAATTTAATCAACTTTAGGAAATATTAACTTTAAAAAGAAGTCATAAATTTGGTTGCATTTTCTTTCCAAACGACATTCTTAGTACACAGTAATTGACGATATTCAAGGAAATTTCAATCAATGAAAATGTCACTTACATCTAGTGGAGGCAGTACTTTAATAAGTAAATACCAATTAAATAATTTCTTTTATCAATTGAAATTTGTGTTCTAGTTCTATCTTTTAGTTCCTTTTAAGTGTAATTATCATAAAATGCAACGTGTCCTTGTAATTAAACATAAAATGTGTCAATCCACCGTAACAGTTATGTCCGCGAGCATTTCTCAAAGAACCTAATTTTGTGCTGACGTGTTTTGATATCGGACTAGCAGAAGTATTTGTTGTATTGTTGCACTAAATAAAAAGCTGGTCTACTTTTCTATTATCATGTTAATCACGTCTTTTGAATCAAATAAAGGAGGTGCAATAAACAAAAAAAAGTTAAAAGGCATACAAATCCAACAGCCTTAAGAACCAGCGGCCCCGGTCATATGTCGGGTAGCTCATTTCAGTTGGTCAGTTGAACACTTATAAATGTTACTGTATGTAATCTAATTAAACTACCTTAAATTAACCTACTCAGTCATAACTGATTAAAGATAGCAAGGCAACCAAGGGAAATGAGTACTTCATAAAATAAAGAGCTTTGTTTCACAGATACGGACCATTGTGTGGAAAATGTGTTTCAGAGAATTCCTGAATTCGCACATACAGATATCCTCCAGGATAATAAAATAAGAAGTTTCACTGTTCCTTGCAGTGAAATCATGACATCAATATTTTACTAACTGAACAATTCAATAATTGAGTTTCGACGTAGACGATTGTTTCACAAAATGTTGCATTTTTGTGGGGGGGATAAAAAGGAATCTTGTTTGGTAGTGTATCAACAGTTAGTCTGGTTTTCTGCTTCAAAGGCTCCTTGTTTGGCAAAATGCTATTACACACCACTCTGGGAACCAGACTAATCAACAAAACAAAAAGTCATGACATACTACACGAATGTTATCGCGTACATTGTTGGTTGTTGAAACCAGTTGGAATTATGTTACCTGTTCTTTAAGATGTTGGACATTTTGAAAATAAATGTAATTTATACAGAATAATGAACAGCTTCATAAGAAAATGCGCTTTATTGACAATTATTTTCGATGCGATTATAAAACGAGGATTCAGTCATTAAACAGCCCAGGGCCTCCCCCCCACATCCCGCATTCTATGGATGTCTAGCAGATTTTTTGGAGGTCCCTCGGTAACTCGCACCCTCGCATATAGTGCGGTCTATGTTATTGGACCCTGATGTGCGCGAGTTATCAAGGGAGAGGTGTACATATGTTCATCTTCACTGAGTCACAAAGTGTCCCAGGCAACAGTTTGGGGTTTATTTAATAACACCTACCTCCAGGGCTGAAAAGGAAAACTTTGTACCTTCAGTAATGTACATTATAATTTAGTTGTAGATTCTTGGTTAAGTGTTTTCATTTAGCTCAGGTATTTTGCACACTGTATAAATACTGTTATACCTAGAATCATCAAAATCTTGATGAGTACTACACCTTTATCACAGAAATAAGGTAATGGGACCTACATTTCACACTTCATTGACTTTGACTACATTTTATGTTTTAAATTTATTTCTCAAGCTATATTCATGCTGGGATTCTCAAAATAGATAATTGTATATATTTATATTAGACTCTTACAACCAAAGAGGATCAGGTGCCCAACATTTCACAAATTTCTGGGCCAGGCTTATGTTAAAGTTTGTGGATTTATGTCATGGCCAGATATATTTTTTGCACCCAGTATATTTACTGTTATATCTACAATCATGAGTGGATGCATCTTAATAAGAACATCTTCCTTAATTCAATAATAGGTCATTATGGCCCATTTTTAACAGTTACTGACTTTTTTCACCTCCCAGAAAAGTGTCGTAAAAAAGGCACCTGTTCAAATATTTTATGCTTAAAAATTAACAAAAACACACACAGAATTTGTAAATTCAATCGATTTTAATTTTAAACATATCGCCAGAAGTTGTCATTGGTTAAAGTTTGTGTTTGATGTTTATTTCTCAGACGCTCATTCCTAAAATTATTGATGATATGCATCTCTCTTACTACCACACCCATACAAGAAAAGAAGCTCATTGTGACCTTGCTTCATCTTTGACTGGCTTTGGTTAAGTTGCACTTAGCTCATGATCACATGAATTTTTGGCATGCTGTTATCCTGCTTAGAATTATGAAATTTGGCTGGTGGATGCATCTTGATAACTTTATACATCTTATTGCAAAAAGATGTGTTTGTGACATACATTTCACCGAGTGGCTGAGTGGTCTAAAGTGCTCACCGTTACGGATCACTGCCATCTCACCTCTGTCTGCGTGGGTTCGAGTCTCGAGGTTTGGCCAATGTAGTCATATGAAGAAGCTTGCCAGTAGCTTCTCGTGGGTCAGTGGTTTTTTCCGGGGTTTTCCTGGGCTCTTCCTCCACCATTTATACTGGCTGCCATGTATAGCCTATCTTGTGCTGAAAAATGGCGTTAAGCCTACAACAACAACAACAACAACAACATACATTTCATGCATCATTGGCTTTCACCTGTAGTGGCTATTCAGGGTAAATATTTATTCATGAGGTATTCTTGTAATACTGACTACTGGCTGTCACTCCGATGTTACTCTGTGTCTTTGACTTGAACCTAGTAAAATCTGACTTCTGGGGGTGCCTATGACTTTACCCCAGTAAAATCTGACTTCTTGGGGTGGGTAAAGATAATAAATCCTGAAGCAGATTTTAAAACAAAATACAAAAACATTGATCTCTGGGTTTTTGTCAACTAATTATGGTACCTTCACTTTTATATCATAGAAAGAATGTTCTTTTTGTTTTATGTTTTTATGCCCTGTTGCAGTAAGTATGCATATATGTAGGTAGGTAGATAGATTGGTATGTATATATGTGGTTTACTAGCATGTCAGCTTTCAACTTATTTTATTGATAATAAATAATTATTTAATGCTTCACAGAGGTGATTTATGTAATCCTAGATTACACTCTGGTTTAATGTGATCACAGTGTTGTCTTGCTATAAAGCAGTGACAAAGTCCCAGATGATACATATAGCATGGAGACTTAAACACAATCATCTAATTATTATATAACAGCAGCTGCTCTAGACAAGAATTCTCTGTGTAATTGTGTAATGAAAAGGAATACTAAGCCAATCTTTCATGGTTTTGAATTAAACCTGGTTCATCTCTCTTGCATTTAAGGTTTGGACAAGCTAGGCTGGTTGGTAAGTGGCCCTGTATACCTAAACTGCTCACTCTTCTACACTTGAATGGCACCCAGATTTGCTGCTTATTGCAGTTGGAAAACATTCTCAACTAGGCCACTAGCTATGGAATGTTGGACAGTCCTGGTTCAATTCTTGACCATGGCAATAAAACTTTGTATCCACTCCCATTGCTTACATTTGTGGCTCACTCGTGTGCTTTCTGTGTCACAGACTATTATCATTTCTATTTTGAAAGTGTTCTTCTTCTGTATGCCCCAGTCTTTTTTCAACCCTTGTGGACCTGTCAATACACTTGACTTATTTTCACTAGCATCAGTATCCAAAACAATTTGTTTTGTCATGTCAGGGTACGAGTGATGGTGGTGTTGTTAACTTAGCTTTAGCCTTTCAAACCCTTCCTCACATTCCTTGGTCCACATAAACACTCTACCCGACTCCATCAGTTTTTGCATAGAAATTTTACTTGAGAAAAAGTCTTTTATGAAACTCTTAAAGCAAAGTTGCTTCACATTAACTGGTATGATCCGGAATGTCAGTGCCTTCATCATTGTAGGGTCTTAAATATGTCACTTCGTGTGCCAATAAACAGTGCTTAGTGGGCTTAAATTTAGGGCCTATCTGTTACGTTTGAGTGAATTCTTACTTTAGATGGCTTAGTTTTTCTTGAAAATTTTAATGTAAATTATGATGTCATGGAAACCTATCTAAATAATCACCATCAATTTCTCAAAGGCAAAACCTGAATTGCATAATCCAAACAGCAATACACAAAACAGATACAGTCCATTGGCTGTCAAGAATGATGATTTGTTTTGTCTGCTGTTCCATTTCTACTTGCCAAATAACCACTTATTAGATCAAGAGTAGAAAATACAAGATACACTGGAAAGTTGACACAAGGATAGTCTGTGTGTACATGGTAGGGGATAAGCATATGGTCAGTTTATTTACTGCCCTGTAGTCAACATAAAATCATGTAGAGCCATCCTTTTTGTATTCAAGCACAGTGGATGAAACCCAGGGATTTGAGGATGGTTATATGATGCCTTGATTCTACATATTTCTCAAATGTCCTCCAGTTTCATTTCGGGCATGTAGTGGTTGTTTCACTAGTCTAGCGTCTACTATGTTTATCGCACCAGAAGCTGCTTATTTTAAATAAATCGGATCCACAATCCCTCAATGGATCCACAATCCCTCAATCCCATAATGAGGGAAACTTGCTTATTTTCAGTAAATCTGTCCTCGGGCTCCACAATCCCAGTTTAACTGGATGAGGTGCTATTCCTTTCAATTTGTCATTGACAAGATCTGGTTATTTGATGCCTTCCTGGAATTGATATGACAGCTGGTAATGTGTCTATAGTGCATCCTATTGAATTCATTTTAATCACATCTTATGGCAAAATGGTGTCCCCAGTTGTCAGATTGTGATTCTTGAAGTCAGTTTTGCTTCCCATGTTTTTAGGAAATCCAGTCCTGAAACACCTTGCACAGTTAAGGCCATCATCACAATGTTCATCATGTGTCCTCCAAATGACAAAGTAATCTTCTTTTCCTTAGAACTTCAGGGGTTTTCCATTAATAAACAGAATGTTTCCTCTAACCTCCTGTAGCCATTATCATTATTCCTGTGCCATCTTCTTTTTGCTTTCATTGTAACCATAGCTGTGTGTTTATTAGAAAGTTAACCTCCATTCCATGTATGGCTCATGGAAGGCTCATACTAGCATCTTTCATTACTGCCCAGCCATTGATATCTGGAATCATAATCCCATCCCTGACTCTTTGGGTGGGCCCCATCTAGTGTTTTGACTGTGAAGTTTTGGACTTCTTCTTTATGTAATTCCTTTTAAAATGTCCTAATTTTGTGCAGTTGAAACAAGCTATTCCCTTTCTTCCACTTTTCCTTACACATGATATCTTTACAATTAGGAAAGAAACCCAAGTGAGGCTATAGCATTGTCTCTGTATCCAGTGCAAACACTAGAGGTCATATTTCTGATCAGATTTGGTATGACAGTTTAAGTCGTCAAGGTCTTGGGTGAGTTTGATTATGAGTAATTCTACATATTAATGAGGTGATCTTGTTCCTGATTGGCTAAACTTTTGAACACTCTAGAGGCCATATTTCTGATCAGATTTGTTATGACAATTTAAGTCAACAAGGTCTTGGGTGAGTTTGATTATGAGTAATTCTGCATATTAATGAGGTGGTCTTGTTCCTGATTGGCTGAACTTTTGAACACTCTAGAGGCCATATTTCTGATCAGATTTGTTATGACAATTTAAGTCAACAAGGTCTTGGGTGAGTTTGATTATGAGTAATTCTGCATATTAATGAGGTGGTCTTGTTCCTGATTGGCTGAACTTTTGAACACTCTAGAGGCCATATTTCTGATCAGATTTGTTATGACAATTTAAGTCAACAAGGTCTTGGGTGAGTTTGATTATGAGTAATTCTGCATATTAATGAGGTGGTCTTGTTCCTGATTGGCTGAACTTTTGAACACTCTAGAGGCCATATTTCTGATCAGATTTGGTATACAAGTTTATATCATCAAGATGTCTGATCTGACATACATGAATGACACTGCAATGATCTTACATATTATTCCCTGAGGATATGAACACTCTAGAATTGATATTGGTCATTAGATTATTTTCAAGACCAGGTATGTAAGCTTGTATCATCAAGATCTCAGGTAGGTTTGAGTGTGAGTGACATCAACACATATTAATGGACTTATCTTGGATCTAATTGGATGAGGATGTGGATAGCCTACAGGCCATATTTCTGAATAGATATTGATTAGACATGCAAAGCTTGAGTCATCATGTTTCAGATGAGCTTAATTGTGAACAAGATCCATACATATTAATGCAGGTCTAGGCTGATCAGATGGTGGGAATAGAACCCACAACCTTCTGGTCAGGAGTTAACCACTTTAGCCACTGAGCCACTACAATTAAGTCCTCAGGGGCAGAGAGAGATCCAGTGGACAGCGCTGACTGTGTATGTAACTTGTCCTTTTTATGCCAAAGAAAGTGTGATCCTATCTACATGTGTATGGTCACAAGCTGTTCAGGTGAGAAACAACAGGTCAATTTAGGCTCTTGTTTTTTTTAAAACATTTTAATGTGTTAAAATCGTGCAACACAAACCTACAGAGTATTAATGATCTAAATGTTTTCATGCCTTTGAGGATGCATAAAAGAGCTTAGTGACTAAAACTAATTCAAGGTCTGCTGAATTATATGGATCTGTTTGATGAGTAATCTGATCATGTACTAATGTTCAGTCATGCCCAGAACCACTACAACTTGTCCTAATTGTATAGTCTACATTATTTCAGTCATGCCCAGAACCACTACAACTTGTCCTAATTGTGTAGTCTACATTATTTCAGTCATGCCCAGAGCCACTACAACTTGTCCTAATTAAGTAGTCTACATTATTTCAGTCATGCCCAGAGCCACTACATCTTGTCCTAATTGTGTAGTCTACATTATTTCAGTCATGCCCAGAGCCACTACAACTTGTCCTAATTGTGTAGACTACATTATTTCAGTCATGCCCAGAACAATTATAACTTGTCCTAATTGTGCAGACTACATTAGTTCAGTCATGCCCAGAACAACTACAGAAACATGTCCTGATTGTGTAGTTTACAACTTGTACTAATTGATTGGTTTATATTGATAAATGTGCCATCCAAAAAAAAATTACTGTATTTTTGGTAAGAGAAATACTCTGTTAGATTTTGGACAAAATGTTTCAAATTAAAGTTTTTGTATTCTTAATGTGAGCTTTTGACATTTCTTTATGCAGTTTTGTCAATCTATTTGGCATAAAATACATGAAGGCACAGAACATATAGAGCTGATGCACACAAGGGGATCTTCCAAACTTTTAACTGGCTGTTATCATTTTCTGCATTATTATACCTATATCTCTCTTACCCTTTCAATGACAAGATTTTGTTTGATCGTATCAGTGTTATACCTATATATCTCTTACCCAGTCAGTGATAGGATGGTGTTTGATCATATCAGTATTATACCTATATATCTCTAACCCTTTCAGTGATAGGATAGTGTTTGATCATATCAGTATTATACCTATATATCTCTTACCCTTTTAGTGATAGGATGGTGTTTGATCATATCAGTGTTATACCTATATATCTCTAACCCTTTCAGTGATAGGATGGTGTTTGATCATATCAGTGTTATACCTATATATCTCTAACCCTTTTAGTGATAGGATGGTGTTTGATCATATCAGTGTTATACCTATATATCTCTAACCCTTTTAGTGATAGGATGGTGTTTGATCATATCAGTGTTATACCTATATATCTCTAACCCTTTTAGTGATAGGATGGTGTTTGATCATATCAGTGTTATACCTATATATCTCTAACCCTTTCAGTAATGGGATGTTGTTTGAGCTTAACAATGTTATACCAATATATCTCATACCTTTTCAGTGATAGGATGGTGTTTGATCATATCAATGTTATACCAATATATCTCTCACTCGGTCAGTGATAGGATGGTGTTTGATCATATCAATGTTATACCAATATATCTCTCACTTTTTCAGTGATAGGATGGTGTTTGATCATATCAATGTTATACCTATATATCTCTCACTCGGTCAGTGATAGGATGGTGTTTGATCATATCAATGTTATACCAATATATCTCTCACTCGGTCAGTGATAGGATGGTGTTTGATCATATCAGTGTTACACCTATATATGTCTTACTCTATCAGTGATAGGATGGTGTTTGATCATATCAATGTTATACCAATATATCTCTCACTCGGTCAGTGATAGGATGGTGTTTGATCATATCAGTGTTACACCTATATATGTCTTACTCTATCAGTGATAGGATGGTGTTTGATCATATCAGTATTATACCTATATATCTCTCACTCGGTCAGTGATAGGATGGTGTTTGATCATATCAGTGTTACACCTATATATCTCTTACCCTTTCAGTGATAGGATAGTGTTTGATCATATCAGTATTATACCTATATATCTCTTACCCTTTCAGTGATAGGATGGTGTTTGATCATATCAGTATTATACCTATATATCTCTTACCCTTTCAGTGATAGGATGGTGTTTGATCATATCAGTATTATACCTATATATCTCTTACCCTTTCAGTGATAGGATGGTGTTTGATCATATCAGTGTTATACCTATATATCTCTCACTCGATCAGTGATAGGATGGTGTTGAAGAGTTATGATAGCATCATAAATTTATCCACAGTTAGAAAGACAAGACCACTGTTGTAATGAATTTTGTATAATTATTTTTCACTAGGTTGTGAATATGCAGTTTGAGAAAGGACAGACTGCCACACTTCAGATGGTGGCATTTACCAAGCGACTGTGCAGCAGGGAGACCAAAATCTATGGAACAAAGGCAAGTTTACAAATAATATGTTCTTTATTCTTCCTGGTTTTATACCTAACAAAGCTTCTGAATGAAAAGTAAAAAGATATACCATAAGAGGAGTCCTCAGTTTTAACAGCAACATCAAAATATCGTAGCATCAATTACAATGAGAGTTTCTTATTATTTCCTTTGTTATGGAGATGGTAAATGTAATTTTAAGTCCTACACAGTAATACAGTAATATGGTTAATATGTAGGTAGGTTTATAGAATGTGATTCAGATGGTAATTTTAAGTACTACACAATAATACATGAATATGTTTATGTAGAGAAGTTTATGTCACATTATAGAGATAATAAATGTAGTTTTAAGTATTAAATGAAAATACAATAAAATGGCAATGTACAAAGAAGGTTTATAAAATGTTATAGAGATGGTAAAAGTAATTTTAAGTCCTACACAATATATCAATAAATCATATATATATATATATATATATATATATATATATATATATATATATATATATATATATATATATATATATATATTTGGATTTTTTATTATTATTTATTTTAAATGTAGCTTTAACAATTTTTCAGTCGTATCGCTATGATGTCTGCAGTGTGGTAGTTTCTAGTGATGTCTAGCACTGGGGCATCATGCTGCAGACATGTAGCATGATGTCCCACCCAGTCACATTATCCTAACACCAGGCCAACCAGTCCTAACACTAACCTCTTAATGCTGAGTGCCAAGTGAGGCAGCTGTTAGTACCATTTTTGTCAGTCTATGGTATGACTCGGCTGGGGATCAAACCCACGACCTCCCGCATCTGAGGCGGATGCTCTAACCACTAGGCCACCAGAGCGATATATATATATATATATATATATATATATATATATATATATATATATATATATATATATATATATATATATATATACATACACATACACACAGTAAAATGGCAATGTAGACAGGTCTATATAATCTTGGAAAAATATGTCATTGTCAACTTTACACTGAATATTTCTTCTCCAGGGAGAAATAACAATCGACAATAACCAGACCACTAATATAGAAGTATTCAGTTTTGTCACTGGAAAAACAGGTACTTGTTAAAATAATGTGCTGTGTAACTTCCTTGGCTTAGTCAAGAACATGGTGACAGATAATGGGTTCTCAGTAAATTCAAAGTGTAATCTCATTTTCCGGCCTAGTCCAGAATTGGGTGACAGATAATGGGTTCACTGTAAAATCAATGTGTAATTTCATTTTCTTGGCCTTTTCAAGTATAGGGTAACAGATAATGGGTTCTCAGTAAAATCAAAGTGTAATCTCATTTTCTTGGCCTAGTCAAGAATTGGGTGGGACTTCTGGATATATTATACTTATGTCTTTGATGATATTTTTTTTAACACAGGAAAACTGCAGGTTCTAAATTTTGCATGAATTTCCTGCTGTCAGATTTTTAATGTTTCACACAAGCAAAAAACAGCAGTTAATGCAAAAACTGTGAGTGATCAATGTTTGAAAAAAAGGGTTTCACTGCATTGTTTTGAGTGATCAATGTTTGAGTCACAGGGTTTTACTGCATCATTTTGAGTAATCATTGTTTGAGTTTGCAGGGTTTCACTGCATTGTTTTGAGTGATCAGTGCTTGAATCAAGGGTTTCACTGCATTCTTTGGAGTAATCATTGTTTGAATCACAGGGTTTCACTGCATTGTTTTGTCATTTTAACATACAGAATTAAAGCAGCATATAGATGGTTAAGCAGGGTGCACCTTGTTACGTTATATGCAAAGGTCACAGAAAACCACAATATTATGATCTCCATAATTTTCCAACAATTTTTTCTACCCCTGTAAATAATAAGAGTGTTATTGGGAAACAGTGTGTGTGTGTGTGATTTGGATTTTTAACGTAGCTTTAACAATTTTTCAGTCATATCGCTACAATGTCTGCAGTGTGGCAGTTTATAGTGATGTCTAGCACTGGGACATCATACCGCAGACATGTAGCATGATGTCCCACCCAGTCACATTATCCTGACACCAGGCCGACCAGTCCTAACACTAACCTCTTAATGCTGAGCGCCAAGCGAGGCAGCTGTTAGTACCATTTTTATAAGTCTTTGGTATGACTCAGCCAGGGATTGGACCCATGGCCTCCCGCATCCGAGGCGGATACTCTAACCACTAGGCCACTGGAGCGGGAAACAGGATTCATAGTAGACTTATGGATGACGTCAACCATCTCATGGTGTACCATTTACCATGAACAGCCAAACATTGTTGACTTTGACAGGAGTCAACATTTTCAGTTCCCCACTAAGAAGCAGAGCTGTTATATTGCCACTGGCATTGGGTGTTGGCATTGGTGTCTACACAGATAAAAGCTTATTCATGTATATAGCCTCTTTCATCCTAGGCAACAGTTTGGAATGGGTTTCATTGTACTTACCACCTGGGGGTGGGTGGGGGCTGTTGGAGCTAACTTTGTGCATTTACATTAGTTGTAAATATATCATTAAGTTTCTACAATTAGTTCAGGTTTTTTGGGAGTAGAAATAGATGTATTTATTTGGTGGTAAAATTTCAATATTAAACAACAGTGTATATTGGGATAGGTTACCTTCAACAAGTTGAATGTGTATTGTACAGGTGAACAGGTAGAAGCAGATGAGTCTGCTGCATGCTTTTCATGTAAGGCCCTATCGGTAGTGGCTAATAATTATTAAGGCATGAACTTTGTGTACTGGTGGTCAGTATACAGGAAATTCGTTCCTTCTAATTAGTTTAACTAGTCCTGCAGCTTAAATACACCTGCCTTTTGGCAGAACTTTTTATGTCATGACCCTGTCTGTCTATTCTTCTGTCCATCTCTCTCCATCAGCTTTTCATTTTCTGCACAATAACTTCAGTTCTATCAAATCTACCTTTGCCAAACTTTGCAGGCGAGTTCTTGACAATTTTGGGATCAGAGGGTCAGATGTCAGTGTCTCTGCAAATGAAAAAGAAAAATGGTTTCTACAGAATAAGACTCTGACAAAACTTTGTGGATGACTTGCACCTAGGGTATTAAAGTTGCAATTGATTTTTGGGGTAAAAAATTCAAAGGGCATTGTCACTGACTGAAGGAAGAAAAATGGGCTTTGCACAAAACATTTATGTCTTTTGCCTTATAAG
The DNA here is from genome assembly GCA_016617855.1 of Megalonaias nervosa. Taxonomy (NCBI): domain Eukaryota; kingdom Metazoa; phylum Mollusca; class Bivalvia; order Unionida; family Unionidae; genus Megalonaias; species Megalonaias nervosa. Next base: position 81,817 of record JAECUM010001576.1, read on the forward strand.
CTAAATAAAAAACTTGTGGTGAATGCATCATTCAACGGCACTACAATACACTGGAGAGATTTAGTAAATGAAAAAGGTTTGAGCTGTCCATCTATTTCATTTTGTTTGGCCTTGAATTACCCATGCATTACAATATCAACCAAGCCCCCCCAAATGAAATGGTTCTCAAAACAAATGGTGGACAGAATTGCTTTGGCAAAAAGGCCCACCACTTTGAAATCTGAGGGAAGAGTTTCCTCATAATGATGTGAGCCAAAACACATCATGCTTTTAAAAACCTCATTACCACAGGTAGCTATCGTCTTCCTTTGGCACATTAAGGAGAATGAGTTAGTTATGATCACAATCAAGGACTACCATTCCAGACATATTTCAACATCATGGAAGGGAGGATATAAGCCAGGTCAGACTCTCTCAGACCTTATTTTGAACATTGCAGGCATTGGTCCTTTGTCCGAATTGGACTTTTTTTTAGTCCTGACATGGTTCAACAGCACACACTTGAAACCACTTTTCAGAGCCTCCATGACTCAAGTCATAAAAGACCCCGTTTCTAATTGTTCTAGCTACAGGCAGAATCAGTGAGAGATACACTTTGTTGGTTGACCCAGATTATCTGCACTTCTGCCATGATGGTTCAGTTTCATTCATGACAGCAATTGCCTTCATTGTCAAGAACATGGGTAATCAGCCCTTTGTCTTGAAAGTGCTGTCTTTAGACCGTATTGGCCGAAATGGTGTTTACAGAACCCCATAAGGGTTTAGAAGTAGCACTGAAGCAAGCGGTTAATCAGAAGACTTCTTATCACTCAAAGAAGGAATATTTCTACTCAGTATCTGTTATCCCTGGTATGATGGGCCATCTGTTCAACCTACTAGGATTCAACCCAAGGCCAGATGAAGTTCTTGTGAACATCAGCTCACAAGGTTAGAGTAGTCACCACTAGCTTATGTTTTCCCAACTGTTGCCAAACTGACAACACCCACACTGTTGTATGGAGGTTAGAGATGACGTTCACTAGCTTTTAATCCCAAAACTTGACCTGGTGGGGACCCTTCAGCATCTTTGTAATTACATGGGTTACCCAGCTTAATCTACTGTTTTTTGTGAGAATGGACTGTTTGTTTCTCCAACTGTTTCTATGTATAAACCATGTTCTGACTCAGCCAGTATCTCACACAACTCGGCCATACTTCCATGTATAAACCATGTACTAACCCAGCCTATATCACACAAGTCCAAACTGATTAACATACAATAGGAGACAGAAGACAGGGTCAAACTCTAAGGTAGTTGGATATAACTCCCTCCACATCAAGCCTGTTCTACTAAATGCATTGTGATGGTGTAACATACATGAATTTGAAGAGCAAACCAGTTTTTATGGTACAATAAAATGTTCTTTTGATAATGCTTGCATTTTAACTGATTATAATATAGACACAGCTTACATCCTAGGATGAGCATGCTTATCTGCTCCAGTAATAATTGACAATTAACAGGATATGGTGCCAATTCCTCTGTTTGAGGGGAGATTACTCTCATCTGACACTTTGGCAAATAAGTGACTTTTTTGCACTTTTTGTGCTAAAACAAGTCAAAAGACACTGTAACTGTAATTTGTGAAGTAGTGGATGTACTCCCAGCATTTTTTAAAACAAGTAAGTATTTTTTTAATAAACATACTGGTTGTCATGGGTATCGCTTGTCATGATTTCAAACAAATGGACATTTTATTTTTGTACTTAAATTTGGGCATTGTTAGATTGAATCTCTCCACAGATGGACCATTGTATGTTGTGTCTTTAAATTTATGGTTTATAGCAAAACACTGAATCGGATTCCACAGAAATTGGTACTCCATCATTAATAGTGACTCCACTGAAAATGGTACTCATTAATATTGAATCTACAGTAATTGATACTCCTTCATTAATAGTGAATCCACAAAAACTGGCACTCCTTCATTAATATTTCATTCCCATCAATAGGTACTCCTGCATTAATAGTGAATCCACAAGATTGATACTCCTTTGTTAATAGTGAATTCCCAGTAATAGGTACACCTTCATTAATGGTGAATTCCATTGTAATTGCTGCATTTTTTACAGAATATTACAGAGTAGATGATGAGGTACCAAAAGGGACGTTGTCAGGACATGGAGGTGCAGATTATCATCTGATAGAGACCTTTGTCAGCGCTGTGGCGGTAAGATGATTTTTAGCTCACTTGGTTAAAGGCCAAATGAGCTTGTTATATTGCCCATGATTTACCTTGCACCTTGCATCTGTTTATTGCATCCATTAACAATAATTTGTGTATGCAGTATCTAAAGTACACATCAAATATCATCAGACTTGTGTTCATTGTGCTTACATTGAATAGCTTGACAAGATTAAAATTTGATTATCTATTAGCAGGTGCTTGTCTTCGTAGTACAAGTCAGTTCTTAACTCATTGGAGCCATTGGAGAAGATTTGGCATGGGGATGAGTGAATCTTCCTCAGAAAGAGCTTTTATGGTTTTATGTCAACTGTTTGGTTTCCATTGCAACTGTTTGGTTTCCACAGGAACTATTTGGTTTTCATTGCGACTGTTTGGTTGTCTCAAATTAGAGGTCAAACATAGCCTGTGAATAAGATCATCAGTTTCCTGCCAAAGCCAGTACCTTGTATCAGTGTAAAGATTAGGATGATTGCAATATTGGAAGTTTAAGTACTTAGACCTCTGCCTTCAAGTTCCTGATATGTTTATTTATCTAATTTACTTCCTTTCATACTTTTGTGAATTTTGCTGTCCTGGGTAATTAAATTGCACTAAATTAGCAGATGTAACTTAAAGTATCACAAAATGTAATTTGTTGTACACAATTACAATACTGTACACTTTGTATCATGTGATCACATGTCAAAATGTCAGTTGTTAGAATAGCACTTGTTAATTGTAGGATTGTAATTGAAGTGGAAGCTCCTTCTCTATTTTGTTTCGACTACATGCGATGGCTTTTAGAAATCAGTACAGGTGTCCATTGCTTGATCACAGTTCATTACTATGTCATATTGTGTGAAATTGTTTTGCGGAAGAGTGTAATGTAAATAATGAATGCATGCATGCATGCATGCATGTATGTATGTATGTATGTATGTATGTATGTATGTATGTATGTATGTATGTCTGTCTGTACACAGAAGGGATAAGGGATCCCAAAGTTCTAATTGCTCTTGCCAGACATTGTTCATTAAAATTTAGTGAGGCAGACATACATTAAAATTAATGCGACAGACAGATACTTGTGAAATTTAATATAGAAACATATAAATGAGGTATACAAGATTGTAAGAAAAAAGATACATTGATATAGATTGCATAATTATTAAATATAATATAGAACACTGATATACAATGCATAATTAATAAATTACCATAGAACATTGAGATATATTGCATAATTAATAAATGTGCCATAGAACATTGATATATTTTACATAATTATTAAATGTACTATAGAACATTGATATATTTTACATAATTAATAAATGTACTATAGAACATTGATATATTTTACATAATTAATAAATTGCCATAGAACATTGAGATATATTGCATAATTAATAAATGTGCTATAGACCATTGATATATTTTACATAATTTTTAAATGTACTATAGAACATTTATAAACATTGCAAAATTATTATATGTAATACAGAACACTGATATACAATGCATAATTAATAAATGTGCTATAGAACATTCATAGACTCAACTATGCAGATATGATGACCGTGTTAATATAAAAAAAATGTTTATTTTCAATTAAGGACATGATGACAATTTCAGAGACCCCATGGGGATGATCAGGTTAGAAATTATAAAGTGATGAATGAAAGATCCTTAATGCCTTTAATTTTTTAAATTTGTGGGCGAGTACAAACTCATGGTTGGGGGAGGGTAGGTGAATACTATAAATGAAAGGCATTTCTAGTCAAGTCCAAAAGCAAAGTTTTATTTGATGATCAAACAAGAGTTTGAAGATAATAATAAACGTTAGTTGTTCCTAATATCTTTTCTTTTTTTTTAATTAGTGTTTAGATGACACATATTAAAAATCACATGGTATGAGGGATTGATATAATGTCTAATAGTACAGACATTGGGGCAATTAAAAATCACATGAGGGATTGATGTAATGTCTAATTGTACAGATATTGCACAATTAAAAATCACATAGTGTGAGGGACTGATGCGATGTCTAATAGTAAAGACAGTGGGCAGTTAAAATTATGCATGGTGTGAGGGACTGATGTCACGTTTAATAGTACAGGCATTGGGACAATTAAAAATCACATGGTGTGAGCGATTGATGTAAAGTCTAATAGTACAGACATTGGGACAATTAAAAATCACATGGTGTGAGCGATTGCTGTCAAGTCTAATAGCACAGACATTGGGGCAATTAAAAATCACATGGTGTGAGGGATTGATGTAATGTCTATTATAGTACAAAGACTGGGGCAATTAAAAATCACAAGGTGTGAGGGATTGATGTAATGTTAATAGTACAGGCATTGGTGCAGTTCAGAATCACAAGGTGTGAGGGATTGATGTAATGTTTAATAGGACAGACATTGGGGCAATTAAAAATCAGATGGTGTGAGGGATTGATGTATTGTCTAATGGTACAGACATTGGGGCAATTAAAAATCACATAGTGTGAGGGATTGATGTAATGTCTAATAGTACAGATATTGGGGCAATTCAAAATCACAAGGTGTGAGGGACTGATGTAATGTCTAATAGTAAAGACATTGGGGCAATTAAAAATCACAATGTGAGGAATTGATGTAATGTCTAATAGTACAGACATTTTGGCAGTTAATAATCACATGATGAAAGGGACTTGTGTAATGTCTAATAAAACAGACATTGGGGTAATCATTTAGTTGTAGGGATAAGTTCAGGAGGTAGACTTTCATTCCTCTTTTTGTCTTGTGCTTTTGTATGTAGTGTCTATGTCAGATTAAATAGTTAGCAGTTGCTTGGGGAAACGTAAATACTTATGTCCAGTGTCCATATTTGAACTCATTTGTCTGTCATATCTGGCAAATAGGGCTGTTTTGGGATCCCCAACGTGTATATAAATATACATGACCAACAGAAGGAAATTTCCTGGCTCATTCATAATATAGCAACATTTTAAGGTTTAAAAAAGTACTGACAATTTTGCACATTTTCTTCTGTGTTACTGAATGAATAGAATGAAGAGTGGTTTGACAAGATGAGAATCTTCTAGAAAAAAATTGTGTTTATGATACTAATAAAGATTCCACTACTCATAACAATAGTGTTTATCTCAGGTGAAAAAATACAGTGTGAAGAAAAAATGTTATGAATCATGCATAATTTATTCTGAATTTTTCCTGATATTGTTGTTAATTTACTTGGTTTTTTTTTACTTTTTTTATTCTTCTTCATTGCTTGTCACCCAAAGTTATTTTTGTGTGCATGGTTTTTCCTGATCCTGTTTTGGTTGGTAATTTAAATCAGTATAATGTGCATTTGGAATACCCTCTGGACCACCTTGCATTTGGCCAACTGTTCCAATTTTTTTAACATGCTGTCTTTAGGAATAAAACATATAGTTAGTGGCAGTCTATTTGGTCTTTCAAGTCACCTTGCCGTGTGCAACATGTTATGATTATTTAATGGTCTATCAATCACATATATCAGTGGGAGAACATGAGCCTTAGGTTTGGAACCCAAGTTTTGTAATGGGTTTAGCAGGTGAGTCTTTCCATCAGCAATGCTTTATAGTGGGAGCTCATGAGGCCTATACAAGGACAAAAAGGGGCATTCACTCATGGATCATTATCTGTACAAGATGCTTCAGGGACCATGGCTGAAAGAGAAATGTGGTACAGAACAAGATTTCAGAACTCAAAAGTCATTTTTCGTAGGGAGATCATCTCCAAATCACAAATAGAAACTGTTCAAATGCATAAAAAGTTAACTTCTCTGCCCAAAAAGCATTTCTAGTAACTTTTTTCACTAACTAGTTTGAATCCTGTTGAGCATAGAATTTTATTGAACATTTTTGTCATAATGTCAGCAAGGAGTTTTGTGTGGGTTTTTTTTTTTTAATGTTTGCACTTTGACATTAAATGCACATTTGAAATGTTGAATTACAGTTAAAAATTTAATTTTAAATGCACATTTAAAATGTTGAATTATGGTTAAAAATTTCATTTCAGAAAAATGATCCCTCACTAATCCTGACTGGTCCAGATGATACTCTAGCCAGCCACCTGCTAGTATTTGCTGCAGAGAAAGCCAGGAAAGAAAACAGGGTGGTTACCATGGCAGTTGATGGATCCATTCAGTAATTGGAGTGAAGGACTTGGTTATGATAGTTTTACCATGGCAGCTGATGGAACCATTCAGTTATTGGAGTGAAAGACTTGGTTATGATAGCAACTAAAGAAACCAATAATTTATCACAGTGGAACAAACAAAAAGGACTTGATACAAAAAATATCCTTCTGAACTGAATTATGTTATATACATCCATGTTGGGGTCAAAGAATGTCAAATTGCCTACAGTGTTATAGTTTGCATTCCAAAAACAGCACTTGTCATATATATGTTGTTTAGACTGTTCATAGTCAAGAGAATTAATAGATACACATTGGATTAGCCATTGTTATATACTGTCTATGAGACACTGATTACCTCTGCATACTGTCAAATACTTAATGCCATTCTGTACAGTATCAGAGTATAGTTATAGTCTTAGTACCATTCTGTAAAGTATCAGTATAAATAGCTATATAATTAGTGCCATTCTGTACAGTGTCAGAGTATAGTTATATACTTAATGCCATTCTGTACAGTCTAAGAGTATTTATACATCAATTTTAAGGAAGAAAAAGCAAACATGAAAGAAAGAGATATTCAAAAATAGATACTATCTGCTAAAGAGAGAGTTTTAAACCTTATTGAGCAAAAGAAGGAAGTTCTAAAAAAACAGCTATGAATTATAATTGAAATCTGTATGGTACTGTGACTGTTTTAAGTAAGGCAGTTTCTATTATGCCACAATTGCAGTAGAACAAAAAAAATTACAGAACATTTTGTTTTAAAAAAATTAGATCATTAATATTAACAAATATTTTTTCTTTGCCTGTGAATGTTGAGACAGTAGATACAATTACTTTTCCAGTGGTGTTATCAGAAGCAATAATATTATTTGTTAAAGTTTGTGAAAGTCAGATAGTTTCTGAATCAGTTCCCATATTAAAATGTGAAAGTCATTTAGCTTCTACATCAGTTCCCACAAATTAAGACAATTGTGTGACATGCATGCTCACCCATTATCAAACTAAGACAGTTACATTTGTGACATGCATGCTCACCGATTATCAAGTTAAGATGATTAATTCTGTGACATGTATATTGACTCGGTCATTTGAATCATTTTATAGCATAGTTTTTAATAATTTGGATAAAAGTTTTACAAAAAGCAGTAAATGTCTGTACTTGTAAGAAGCTATACCTCAGTAAGCACATTTAGCATAATGTCTTATTGTCCTGTGATATCCTTGACATTGTCCTGTGATATCCTTGACATTATCCTGTGATATCTTTGACATTGTCCTGTGATATCTTTGACATTGATTTTGTATTATACAGTTAAAGTGTATTTATTATATACTGCTGTATTGCATGTTTAATTTTTTATCATGAACTCATGTAATACTGTGGAATTTTACCATAAATGTTTGTAACCCAGGGTAAATAAAGATTATTATTATTATTATTATTTATTATTATTGGTAATATTATTAGATGCAAGTGATTTTATTTCAGGTTTCTTATCTTGGCTGATTCTAATTCGTTATTACTAGGCTGGCATACAAATGTCCATACTTGGAAGGCCCATATGGGGTCTTGAGAGTGTTGAATTGGGACAATGATACTAAAATTTATATCATACAAATGTCATTCTCTATGGCAGGAAGAGACAAGCCCTGCACCGTTGATTGTATGCTTCAAAGTTTTATATAAAGTCACAGCTTTTACTTTGATTCACTTTGTTCCACATGGACCCTTGTCATAGGTAGCTAGCTGCAACAATGTCTGGAACAAATGCCTTCTGGCAGATGCAAGAGTTACCATCAGTAGCAATTGATAGCAGTTAAACCAGAGAGAGCTCATTACAGCTCTTTGGTATTCAATGTGATGAATACCATGATATTCACATGACTGGACTCAAAAGAAAATGTTGTGAGTGAATGTTTTGAACTGGTAAAACTGTCTTCCAAATAGAGTGAGTACTCTCTTGAGTGTACAGATATTCACAACTAGCTTCATATATCAATTTTGTTGGTAGTTTGATCATTTATTCAGTTGCATAATCATATTGTAAAGCAATTGATACCTTTTAACTATGCATACATGTCATTAGTCGATGTAGAACAGAGTGAATCAGTGGCTATGGAGCTCACACATTATTTTACACGTCACTTTTTTACATACCACTGTGGCTGTTGCCAGAAAGTAATCTGATAAATCAGCCCCCAAACCTGTACTGATACTGATGGATAGTTTAGGTCTGATCTCACCTTCACATAAAATGATACAGACAAATCTGTTAGCAATATGTTATTGTTGTTGTTGTTGTTGTTGTAGGGTTTAATGCCATTTTTCAGCACAAGATAGGCTATACATGGCGGCCAGTGTCAGTAGTGGAGGAAGGACCCAGGAGAACCCTGGAAAGAACCACTGACCCACAAGAAGCTACTGGCAAGCTTTCTCACATACCCACATTGGCCGAACCCGAGGCTCGTTAGCAATATGCAAGTGTACATATTAGATACATACCAGTATTTCTCATGGCATCCAAGTTGCAGTTTGGTGAAGGGGCCTTTTGGCAATGTGTTTAGAATATTTCTGGATAAAATCCCATGTTTGAAAATTGTAAATCCATATGGAGTAACACTATCGTACCTCCTCTCACCAATTCAAATTTCTTGGCTACAACCAGCTCTTCCATCAGATCCAGCAACCAATCAGATGTGACCTTTTCTCATTTGAAAGTTTTAGTTGCTCTGGTCATGTGACTCAACTTGAGCACCCATGGAGTTGTCGTATGATTGTCATCTATACATAACAGGTAAAGAAAACCCCTTCAAATTACCCATTACTTGTGATTTCTTGTTCAGTTCATTTAATGCCTTCTTAGACAAAAACAGACTAATGGTGGATAATATTTGTTGAGTCACATGACCAAAGCAAATGATGGTGGCTGTTATGTCTGGTGGTTAGGTGAAACCTCTGCGATAAATTGCATTTTCCAGCATAATCAAGCTGGATGTCTTTAAAATTAATCATCAAAATTTTTCTATGAATAATTGACAAAAACCTATGCAGAATTGATTGAGTGAACAAACTTCGAGTTAAAAGGAAGGAAGTAGATTTAGGTTTCTGGTTTACTGTGTTGTTGTGTGCAGGTGAGCAAGTACATTATTCTATTCTGATATATATACATTCATGCCAAAACAGAAAAAAGTAGATGTAGTTTGGACAACCTTGTGCAAGGCCAAGCAAATAAGGCAAATAAAATTCTACAGAGCTACCTTCGGACTCCTATTTACTAGAATCGGCCAATGACTACATTACCCCTAAAATGGCATCTGACAAGGCATTACCAGATACGCAAACTTTCTGTTGATTTTGTTACTAAATTGTTATTATTCCTTCAACAGCAGAAATTACTGCATCTATTGCTATAATAGCTGTGGGGTGAAATGTTGTGGATAAAACACGTGAAGAATTTTCAACTGAAATTCAGAGTTTGAATGTTTCAGTTGCAAAAGCTCATGCAGAGCTTGCAAAAAAAGAATGAAAAGATCAAGTTGCTTGAGAACCAGTAAGAAAACCTACATCAATACTCACAATGGCAGAGTATTTGCATATATGGTGTGCCCTAGTCTAATCGGTATTCAAACTTCAACCCTGACCCAGTAAGTGATGTACACGCAGTCTGTGAAGACAACGAAGAATATGAAGTAAAAGAAAGCAAAATGAAGAGAGCAAACAAAAACGAAAATACAGAAAGAATTGTACTTAAACTTGCAAAGGACATCGGGATAAAACTGACAATAGATGATATAAACAGAAGTTGTGGACAATCCATAAAAAAATAGATCGATTTTGGTTACGTTATTTTAACTATCATAAATAACCGGAAAGAATGAAAGGACGATCTAAACGAAAAACCCTCAAACTGCCAGCTAGGATGTACTTGAATGAGGACTTGACACAAACAAGAGCAAAGATTGCCAAACAAACAAGAATTCAGAAAAAAGATGGGAAAATCAAAGACACCTAGGTGTGGGACAGGGTGATCTTCATCAAAAAGGACAAATAGTTACTCGAGTCACAACTTGGGCAGCAGTGCTAGCATTGATGGTCAACTTTAGCCTTAAAGTTCATATTAGCACACAATCTACACAACTTTCAAACCAAGTCCAAATGTTCCTGCAATAATCTGGTTGTTATTTACATACATGTTTTTTATGTGTTTATACACGTATTTACTATTACTCACATTCACCCATGAAGTTTATGCATGTAGATTCAGTGAACAGGCATGGCAAATGGGTTTTTTTACCTCTTGATGGCATAACTTAATGTTAGTCTCAGTTATACAGTACAGATTAGCTTTAGGTTTGTTTCACTGCATCCTATGCATGAACATAAGTGGTTGTCTTGACTTATTAATTACATTAATGGCGTTCTTATATCTATATGGAATGAGGCACTAATATAATTGGAATCAGTAATTTGTTATATTTTAGAATCATATTTTGTAATCAGTACAATGTAAGTTCAACTGTTAGAAATAGTTTATTATCTTCGTATGAATTGATGCACCTTAACACTTATTTGCACCATTTAGTTGCAATTTTTATTTACCAGTAATATGGGATTTTGATAATTGTATTAAATGTATTGGTTAAGCATCCTATTATTGATATCAGAGATAGAAACAAACCCAGGTTTTCAAACCTGGAGAAATTATCTTAATATTATGCACCTTAATGTACAGAGATACCGCTCCGTTGGCCTAATGATTAGAGTATCTGCCTCAGAAGCAGGAGGTTGAAGGTTCAAACCCCTGCCGAGTCATACCAAAAGACTTATAAAAATTGGTACTTACAGCTGCCTTGCTAGGCGCTCAGCATTAAAAGGTTAGTGTTAGGACTGGTTGGCCTGGTGTCAGGATAATGTGACTGGGTTGGACATCATGCTATATGTCTGTGGCATGATGCCCCAGTCACTAGAGACTGCCACACTGCAAGACATTGTAGCAGTATGACTGAAAAATTGTTAATGCTACATTAAAAATCCATACCATGCATATCATACAGAGTCTTAGACCTAAAATTGATTTGTTAAATATAATCCTGAATGAGTTTGATGTATTGATATTCACCGAGACATGGCTAAAACAAACTAATTTGAATGAAATGGCTATTTTGAACTTCTCAAAACCATTTAGGAAAGATAGGGCTACTCCTTGTGGTGGCGTGGCTATTGATGTAAAAAAAATCTGGCAATCTAAAGGTCCAACTTGGACCTTCCTGACCTTGGATAGAATTAAACATTAAAGGGAAGAAATGGTTAATCCGAGAAATATACAGACCACCCAGTTGCGATGTACCGGTTTAGGAGTGTCTCAAAAACCCACTAATCTTGACTATATAATTTTAATGGGAGATTTTAATAAACACTACCTCCTTCCAAATAACAAAATTTCATTGTTTCAGTAATCTTTGACAGTTAATAACCAACCCAGAAACCATGATTGATCTTATTTTGGTATCAAACCCTGACTTCATATACTCTGCCAACGTTTTGGACCCATTGCATGCAGAAGGCGTACGTTACCACTCTCCTATACATGCTACTTGTAAATTTACCATCTCAAAACTACCATGTTATGAAAGAGAAATCTGGTAATATGACCATAGGAATTATACTCTTTTGAACTCAGCACTTGTGTCTTTCGTTTGGGACAGTATAATTAATGAAAATGATGTTGAGAATTTTAAAGATATCGTCCAGGATGCAGTAAGGAAATGTGTACCATACAAGCATGTTACTATTCGCAATAATGATCCACCTTGGAAGCATAATGAAATCTGGAAACTAATAAGGCAGAGAAAAAGATTGTATGACCAAGTGAAACATACCCAAAATCCCAGGCAATGGTTTCTCTATGCAAACAAGGAATATGGTCATTAACGGGATTAGGAAGTCTAAACGTAATTATTATAACACTCAGATGGAAAGAATCTAGTATTCGCATGGAAATCCAAATGACTGGTGGAAACTAATTAGAGAAATTCAAGGAAGGTCTAAAAAGAAATCGTGCAAATATGTGATTGTGAAGGATATGGTTATAAGTGAGGACGAAGAATTGACAAAATTTTTCAATGATTTCTTTTCTTAGAAGAAGTTACCTAAAATTCATGAATTATCTCTACAAGATTTAACATATCCTGTACTTCATGAGATTATCATAACCGAGGACGAATTTTATACTGTCTTAATACTTTAAATCCATCAAAAAGCATGTGGCCCTAACTTGCTGCATCCTAAATTGCTGCAAAAAATTGCAGTCAATTAAATATCCATTATGACGCTTATTAGAATATTAATTGCAAAACTTCATCATTTCCAGATTGCTGGAAACTAGCAAACATAATGCCTGTGCATAAGAAAGGCTCTAAAACCATTCTTTCAAACTTTCACCCTTTATCTTTGCTATGTATTTTATCTAAAGTTTTTGAGAAGTGTGTATATAAATACTTAAACAATTATTATTGTTCAGCACAATATAATTTCACATATTCAGTAATGTTTCTCACCGGGTGATTTGACAACACATCAGTTAACGGACATTTACAATTTGTTCTGTGCCAGACCAAGGAATGAGATCAGGACAGTTTTCTTTGATATAAGCAAAGCTTTCGATAGAGTCTGGCACAAAGGCTTGCTCTCAAAATTAAAAGGTATTGGTTTTCATGGAAGTATGTTATTATGGTTCGAAATTTATTTACTGTCAAGAAAATAAGTTATTATAAATTCCAAATCCTCAGATATTGGATGTGTTAATGCTAGAGTCCCCCAATAATCCATTTTGGGACCCCTATTAACTTTAATTTTCAGCAAAAATATTATAGAGAACATACAATCATCAATCAGACTATTTGCTGACAATACAGCATTATATATAATAGTTAACAAACAGATCGTAGCTGGTGAAATGTTAAACAGCTAATTAAACGGAACCAGAACTACCATACTATGCTATGCATGGCCAAAACAAACCAACAAGAGAGTACTCTGCACAAACATTTGGGCCTTATTTTAAACAGTGATGCCACTTGGCACGCACATATTAAATACATTTTCGACAAAGCCTGGGAGAAATTGTTTAAAAAGTCTCAAATTAAAACTAGACTGATTATCATTGGAAAAAATGTACAAATCTTATATTGTTCCAATTTTTGACTAAGCAGATTACATTTGGGGCAATTGTACAATGCATGAGAAAGAATTCCTAGAAAAAAATAAATGTTGAGGTGATGAGAATAATAACGGTGCAACCAAAAGTGCATCTCCTTCACAAGTGTACCATGAAAAAAGCTGGGAGAGTCTCTCACTGTTACAAGCATAAACTGCTTCAGTTATTTAAAATTTACCGCTTACACATACATGTATTTTCAAGATTTGATTTGTCATTTATTTACAGAACAAGAGACCTACTCCACTCGATCTTCAAATGATCTTCGCCCTCCAGTGTGTAGAACAACATTGCTTATACCATCTACAATTTGAATATGGAACTTGTTACCCGTTAAAGTAAGAAACAACCCCTTCCATACATAATTTTAAAGCCTATTTGAAATGCGATAAAAAACCACTCCATGTTACTACTACAATGGTGACTGAATGACTCAGATTATGCATGCTAGGCTAAGAACAAATTGTAGCAATTTAAATTACTATTTATACATGATAACAACAAGCATCGAAGCCAAACTGATCCAGGCCCAGCTTCGTTGGACCGGCCATGTCATCCGCATGGATCAAAACAGAATCCCAAAGCAACTGTTCTTTGGCGAGCTAGTCCAAGGCAACCGAAACAAAGGCTGCCCTCACAAGAGGTACAAAGACAACCTCAAGATGCACATCAAATGGGCAGACCTTCAACCGCATCAGCTCGAGCTTGCTGCCTCAGACAGAAGTCACTGGCGAGTCCTGACCAGAAAAGCCAGTTCCACCTTCGAGGCTGACCGCCGCCAGCGTCTTGCTGCAGCCCCTGAGAGATGTCACAAAGCTGCGTCTCAGCCACCCCCAAGTACCGGTTTCTGCACATTTTCTGTATAACTGTTTGTACCGGCATCAAGATCACTGTTATTTTTTTTTTCATGATTGGGGAGACAGTGCTAACAAGCTTAAGCTTTTGACTGAATCCCCCTACAACCTCATGTTTGTAACTGCATTTGACAAAGTTTCTCAAATAAATATGACTTAAACTAAAGCAACTGAAACTTTCAGATGAGCAAATAATTATAGGTTACTGTATTTGTATGGGAAAATATGAACAAGCTTTTTGGATGGATATACTGCACAACCTTGGGAGTGCAGTATAACCATCTGACAAAACGAATTCATATTTTCCCATACAAATGCAGTAACCTTTTTATTATATGCACATTTTCTTATTCTACCTAAGGCTTAATTACATAAGCAAAACTACACTGCAAGAAACAAAATAACCGAATTTATGCTGTATTCCAAACTAAATACACAAGTCCAGATTCATCATTACACAACAACATTATTAATGCACACATAACTCTCCCTTGATAAATTTTAACTTAGTTGCACACTAGACATCACTTTCGAAAGAAAATGACATTTTGGTCTACTTAAATTTGAAATTTAGAGTCATATTGTGAATGAATGCACATTGCAACAACTTTCCATTTGGTCTGGAATGAATAGATTTTGGTATTTTTGTCGATTCTACTAAATTTCATGATGTTGGACTGGATTTATCTGTGTCAATTCTACATGAAGTACATCTGATTTCAGCAGTGAGGGAGCAGCATGTTGACATCTACAAGTGTGTTTCTGTTCTGTCATTGAATGTTTGGAATCATAATGTGGAAAAATATGAAGTATTTCAATTGTAATTATCAAAACAACACTGGAATATAATGTTCATTTTATTTTGAGTGCAGTAAGGAGGATGTAATTGCACTTGGAATGTAGTCAAAATTACAGTAAAATTTCTAAATGTGTAATCAAGCTTTAGAACCCATGACATGGTTCATTTAGTTCGGATTTGCAGAACTAAGAAAGTACATTTTGAGGAAATTCAGGATGTAAAACTGTAAGTATATTTTTTGCCATTCTTATTACCAGTTAAAGAAGACACATTTATGCCTTATCACTTGCATGTTATTTGTAGGGACCCAGCAATTTTATGACCTGTCTGGCATCTATCGCTAGCCTAAATCCAAAACATTGTATCAAAAAAGTTAACACACAATATTGCAAAGTAGTCTGTATGTGGCAGTCTATGAAATATCTGCTTTAGTTCATTCAGAAACAAATTTAATCAACCAAGAAGAAAAGCATCTACTACATGAGTGTACATGATTTGTTTACAGTAGTTCCTAATACACTATTGGGCATACGTGTCATGCACGTGAGTGCAATATGATGGTGTGCAATATCATAAAATATTGCACGATTCTGACAATGTAAAGTTAACAGAGACAATAATGAGCATATAATAAACAAAAGTCTGATCTGATTGGGGGCTGGGTCTGATGGAACAAGGCAGTGACAGGAGGTGGTGTTGTCAGACAGGATTTTGTCAGGAAATATTCTGTACATATCACCGAAAGGCACTATCCACCGACCATAACTCAGGAGCATAAAAAATGCTGGTAAGTGTTTAAAATGTACACTGATGTGTTGCAGGTAGATTTGTATGTGCCCAATGCATGATTTTATGAAGAGGTGATATCAGATCCAAACAGTCCATCAGTATCAGAACAGGTTTGGAATCAGATTTATCAGACCAGCCCCATATGATCTGTATTCATATTTCTTGTTACACATAACAAATTACTTTAATTAAAGAAAGAAAATAAATTCAGTTAATTTTTGTTCCCCATCTACCATGGTGAGGTTTTCATCTCTTAATTTCAAAAGGCTATAAAATAAAATTATAGAGTGGCAGGGAAAGTAAGATGGAAAACTTGCAACTGAAGATAGCCCCATCCCTCAATGTGGCATGCAAAACACATTCTAGTGATAATGTACATGTATACCAGGTTTCTTCACTTAATCTCAAAGGGCTTTAAACTTGTGGAGCAGTAAAGTGTGATGAAAAGTTAAATATTGAGCCATGATCTTATCCTTGAAGATATGACCCCTAGTGTGGTACACGACACACCATCTAATGATGATGCATATGTATACCAAGTTTCATCCATCAAACAGGTAACAATTATGGGTGGTGTGTGTGTGTGTGTGATTTGGATTTTTAACATAGCTTTAACAATTTTTCAGTCATATCACTATGATGTCTGCACTGGGCAGTTTATAGTGATGTTAGTAGCACTGGGGCATCATGCCACAGACATGTAGCATCATGTTCCAACCAGTCCTATCACTAACCTCATAATGCTGAGCATCATGCAAGGCAGCTGCTAGTGCAATTTTTATAAGTCTTTGGTATGACTCGGTCGGGGTTCAAAACCTGCGACCTCCCGCATCCGAGGCGGATGCTCTAATGACTTTGGTCACAGGAGCGGTCTAAAATTATGGAGTAGAAGGGAAAGGTTGATGGAAAATTGAAAATATTGAACAGTGACCTTGACTTTGAAGATTGGACCTGCAATGTACCTTCTAGTAATGATGCTGAAGTACACCAGGTCTGATTTCTTATTTTCAAACAGCTTTGGTAACAGAGTGGAAGAGAAAGGGTGATGGAAAACTGAAACTATTGAGCCCTGGCAATTTGAAGATAGAACCCTCACTATGGTACATGAGACACATTCTAGTGACAATGTATAAGTATACCAAGTTATTCTAAAACAACTTTAATTATAGAGTGAAAGAGAAAAAAAATATCTGTGAAAAGACCTTGACCTTGAAGATAGTGTGTGTGTATGATTCGGATTTTTAATGAAGCTTTAAAAGTTTTTCAGCCATATTGCTATGGTGTCTGCAGTGTGGCAGTTTATAGTGATGTCTAGCACTGGGGCAACATGCTGCAGACATGTAGCATCATGTCCCACCCAGTCGCAGTATCCTGACACCAGGCCAACCAGTCCTAACACTAACCTCTTAATGCTGAGTACCAAGCGAGACAGCTGTTAGTAAAATTGTTATAAGTCTTTGGTATGACTTGGCTGGGGTTCGAACCTGCGACCTCCTGCATCTGAGGTGGACGCTCTAACCACTAGGCCACTGGAGCGGTAACCTTGAAGATAAAACACTCAGAATGGTACATGACATACATCATAGCAATGACAAATGAGCATATCAAGTTCATCTCTCAGTCTCAAAATGGTTTTAAAGGTGCAGAACTGAAGCAAAAGCACCATGGAAAGCATACCATATTCAACTGTGACCTTGACCTTCAAGACAGGACCCCCACAATGTGGTACATGATGTACATTCTAGTGATGATGTGCAAGTATACCACATTTTGTCTCCCAATCTCATATGATCTTAAGATTATGGAGCAGAAAGGAAATGTTAATGAAAATGTTAAATACTGAGCTGTGATATTTTAATCAAGATTTTAGGGGGATAAAGAGAACAAAATTGCCAGATCTAAGTCTCTAATATTTATTGAACAAATATTATTTAATAAATTCCTTTTTTGTGGACATCAATTTGTGCCATTTTGCAAAATATGACATTTTTGTCTGTATTTAAATTTGTTGATTGGGATAGGGGTTCTGATTGTTTCCACATGATTTTGTTTTTCACTGGGCCTTTAAATTCATGGTTTATAGCACCCATGAAAATTAGTATCCTACCAAAAATGGTGAATCCATGGTAATTTGTAAACCAACCAATGTTTTAAATTAATGAGCGGAAGAGACTAGCCATGGAGAATTTATTTATTTTCATCCCATTGGATGAAACAATGTGAAAACAATGATTAAAAAAGAAACAAAGGCAATGTCATTACAGAATGCCTATTTTTTAAACAATTGTTGCAACATTTTCCAAAATCTTGACTGTCTGTTAGCATCATAATCTATGCCACATATTGTATTCAGTGATGGTGGCACAGTCTCAAAGTGTCCTGTATAGATGGGTATGACAGTGTTGCGTAGATTGCTATTGAGTCGATGTGTCAGACTGGCATGTAATTTTAACTCGAACCAGTTACTTTTTAGGGCAGCCTGTGATAAAATCACAATTATCAATCTGCTGTTTGTGATAACATTGTCCATGTTATTGATACAAGTTAGTCCTGGCATGGCATCCCTTTCCTCAATGTATCCATGCAATGGCCTGTCCCCATTTTCTTCAAGGTACTCAAGAATTGCCATGGCAACATCCCTATCTTGTTTTTCCTCTTCTTGGTAGAAAATGCAGAAATCATTTACATATCGACGATTTTCATTTCCTTCTGCCATCTTTCAAGATGTCTGATTCTTTAGTCAGTCAATAACTTCAACAACCTGGAATGAAAATGATGACATTTTAATTCATATACATATATAAACATACTGAACTGACAGTGTACAGTGTCTTCCAGTTGAACATACTAGAGACAGGTGCTTGTTTTTATGTGTAGAAACATTAAATAAAATATGGCATTCAACAGTACTGATGAAGTAATTCAGGGCTATAAAACAATGGAAAAGTATAATGGACTGGCATGAATTAATTTGATACAATGTTGATGCAACTGTTACAATACTGACACATCTGTAACTTGTGCCCAACTGCAAATATTACAGACCCAACATGCTTTCACTCCATCATGATGGACAGCACAGGTCATTGTAGAAGATCTATTTATTGCGTTTAATTTAAAATTGTTACAAACAAGTATTTGAAAATATATTGAAATTTCATTTTATTATATACTTATAAATGACGCATAGCTCGATTCAAGGAATAATTTTCCAGCAATCTGAAATGGACATTCTTGTCACCTGCTTGCAATTTATGATCCCTCATCAACAGTCTGAAAAACTGGAGCTACTTTATGATGTCCCCACCTATCCAAATTCTTGAATAAATTAATATTAGTTATACTGAATAAAAATGAATGCATCATTCAAATAACTATGGGATTGTTATAAAATTCAAACAGCAGCAAAGGTCAACAATGTTTATCAGCATACTGAATAGGGTTACCATATTACTGAACTTTCAAAAATAGGGTACTCCAGAGAGTGGGTGTATTCGCATAGAGATTTAAGGACCAAAAAGGAGGACATTTCCTGGAAAAAGAAGATGTATGGCAACAACAGTGGTAATATTCACTAATCCACTAATTGTCACTTGGAGACCATTTATCATCTTCGAGTTTTACATATCTTGATCCAGTCTATTTTACATTGTTTAGATCGAGTCTGTTTTACATTGTCTAGTTCCAGTCAGAATATTTAAATCAATGAGGCTTCACTGCACAAAAATGATGAAATGCATCATCATTGTCAACGATGTATCAATCAAATTGAAGAAAGATTAATATTACTCTTAGTGACACAGAAAACACATATTTATAAGATTATACATTATATGTCATGTTTATCTTGAAATAGTAGAGAATATTTGTGTATTGCAGCACTTGATCACCTTTTAATACCCTCTTTACACCATAAAACATATATCCAGTAATTAAAATAAATGTTGATTCTTTAAAGGTATATAATAAAAGTATAATCAGTATAGAATGTTCACTCGGAATCATCTCTCATAGCTACATATGTGACATTGGCCATTCACACTCGATGTTTCATGTTGTTGGGAAGCATCTCTCGTAGGTACGTTATGTGATATTGGCCATTCACACTCAATGTTTCATTTTGATTGGAACTCATTTCTCATAGGTACATATGTGGTACTGGCCATTCACACTCGATGTTTCATGTTGATAGGGAATCATCTCTCATAGGTATGTATCACATTGGCCGTTCACACTCGATGCTACAAATTGTGTGAGATCTGATGACATCACTTACACACTTGAGATGATAAAACTTTTGCGATCAACTTAATATACCAATAATGCAGTTATGTCAAACCAATTTACATCCAATTTTCTCCTTAGAAAATCCACATGAGCTATTAGCAATTAGTGGACTGCAAAGGGCCCAGCTTATTACTTTATCTCAACAGGAACTTAAATAGAAGAACTTCAGAAAACAGAAGTTTGGAGAAGATGGGCATTTAGGGTGAAGGTGGAAAATTTCAAACAATCATTCAGACAGGTATTTAAACATTTTACTCTCCCAGAATAAACTCTTAATAAAAGGTTATTATAGGAATATACAAGTTGATGATATTAATGACCTAAATTCAATCATGTACAAGGTTTTCTTCAGGCCTTTTTTTATGACCCTTCTGACACCAGTTGTAAATAACTTTAAACTGAGACCAGTTTGCCCTTCCACTGGTAAATGATCATTAGTACTTAAGACTGAATGCAAGCACTTGTATTCTGACTGAAATCCAACATAGCTTTGGTAAAGTTTACTACAGAAAGCAAAGTTAGGAGGATAGGAAACCAGGGGCCATAACTCCTGTAAATGTTGTGGGATGATGGGCATCAAAAGCACTCAAGGTCCCAACAATATATAGTTGCATGCAAAATTTGTTTTCAATCCAGCACATAAGGTTCCATCAATATATAGTTGCATGCAAAATTTGTTTTAAATCCAGCAAAATTCATAATAGTTATGCAGCAGAATGCTAGAAATCAAATTTTTCAAGGTCTCATCAACCTGAAGCCAAATACCATGCTGAAGCTATCTTGTAGAAACCAAAGCAGGAGATAAGCATTAAGAAGACCATCATCATCATCATCAATCCCTTAACCCAAGAGGATGTTGGGGCACCACAGTTGACTTTGTAACCAATTCTCTCCATCTTTCCCTGTTCTCTACTGCCCTTTGGGAATCTCCAAATCCCATGCCTGTCTACTCCTTAATGTTGTCTTCCCTCCTCTTTTTCTGTCTGCCTCTTCTTCTGCAACCTTGCACTGTGCCTTGCAAGATTATTTTTGCCAGTCCAGATGATCTTGAGACATGACCATACCACTTCAGTTTGCGCTTTTTTACAGTCACTGTGGTCAAGAGGTCTTCATAGGATCCGATGGCTCGTTGGATCCTGTTGTGGATTTCTTCGTTGGTTACATGGTCAATGTATGAGATGCCCAAGATCTTGTGGTAGCATCTCATTTCAAGGGTTTGAATCCTTCTTTGTAGATCTGATGTGAGCGTCCATGTTTCACAAGGATACAGAAAGACAGATATGACAACTGAGCGCAACAGCCTTATTTTGGAACCAAAAGCAATGTTGGTATCTTTCCATATTGGTCTCAACCTTGTTTTTGTTGCTGTTGTCTGGGCAATCCTGCAAAGTAGTTCTGGTTTGGAGCCCTCATCTGTCATAATTGATCCCAAGTACTTAAAGCTTATGACTCTTTCCAGCTTCTGTCCACTGACCTTTATTTCTGCACTGATGCCATTGTGGTTGTTTGTCATCAGAAGACCATAACCCTTCCAAATCAAACCCATAAAAGGCACAAAGAAGTCTATAAGACAATGGTTATACTAAACCCATAAAAGGCACATGCAAGTCTATGAGACAATGGTCACACTATACCCATAAATGGCACAAGCAAGTCTATGAGGCAATGTTAATACAACACCCATATAAGACCCATGCAAGTCTACGAGACAATGGTCATACCAAACCCATAAACGGCCCATGCAAGTGTATGAGGCAATGTTAATACAACACCCATATAAGACCCATGCAAGTCTACGAGACAATGGTCATACTAAATGCATATAAGGCACATGCAAGTCTATGAGACAATGGTCATACTAAACCCATATAAGGCACATGCAAGTCTGTGAGACAATGTTCATACTAAACCCATAAAAGGAACTTGCAAATTTATGAGATAATGGTCATATTAAACTCATAAAAGGAACATGCATGTCTAAGATACAGTTCATACCAATCCCATAAAAGGCTGATATAAATCTATGTCATAACGTTTACACCCTATTGCACCAGCTTAGGTTGAAGAGTTGAATAAAAACATTTACAAGCAATGTTAATTGCCAAGGGTCATAATACGATCCAAAATGGAGTTGACTATATTATTCGCACAAAATGGTACAAAGACTGATATAACGTACACACCAAACTGCATCCAAACACATTGTAACTTGCCATAGATAACATCACTGTACAGCAGACACATGTTCATAATGGGCACAGATTTCACTCTCTTGCTGCTCACCACTGGTTTTATCAAATGTAGACAGATTTGAACAACAGCCATTTTATTCCTAAGGTCCCATTACATCTCAAGTTTGCTTATCTCTGATTTCATAACTTACATGATATTGCTCCAATCATATCAAAAAGAGTGCAGCTTGGTTGCTTTACAAAATGAGGACTGAACAAGTTGTAAATTAACAGTTGCTGAGTATGGGTGACTAGATCTGGTCCAAATTTAGTGTACATGCTAGTATTGATCACAGTCAAAATCCCCACAGACCCAGCTATGACATGCTTGTATAATGCTAGCTACAGTGACAAACATTCAAACATTTATTTACAAGTTGGTAATTCACATAGTTCAGGCTGATCAGCATTCCATGGCTTATATTTTTATTATGCTGCTTTATAAAGTAAGACTCTATAAACAAGAGCAGTTAATATAAACAATGACAATTTTATATTAATTTTTGATTTCATCACAAATCACTATTGATGACAGTACCATGTGTCAGAATCCGATAATATTGTCCCAACCTTTGGCCTTTAGATGAGGCGAACTGTGCTTACAAGTTTTTATTAAAATTTCAAATGTTGAGTCTGAAATTATTTGTTGATAACCAGGATTAAAACCTTAAGTGTACGTGTATCTTAGCACATCAATATTTTCAACAAAATTCTTGTTTCATTTTGATAATTTTGAACTCACTGTTCATTTTATTGTTTGTTTCACTACTACTGGATTCTGACATTTAAATATCAGAGCTGGATTAGCATTCTTACTGAATGTAACAGTGCAGTAAAATGTCGTAAAAGAAATTCTATTATCTTGAAGACCTCTATTTCTTTCTTCACATGGGGGCCCAGAATGGCCGAGTGGTCTAAAGCGTTTACTGTTACAGATCACTGCCATCTCCTCTGTCCTTGTGCAATGTGGGTTCGAGTCTTGGGCTCAGACAATGTAGGTATGTGAGAAAGCTCGCCGACAGCTTCTCGTGGGTCGTTGGTTCTTTCCGGGATTTTTTCTTCCTTCACCATTTTATACTGGCCACCATGTATAGCCTATCTTGTGCTGAAAAATGGTGTTAAACCCTATAACAACAAAAACTTCTTGACATTCTATGGTACACTCAAAGTCGTAACTGTATAAACTGTACATCTAGAATACAGGTCCTGTATATCAAGGACACTTGTCTATAAAGCTGTAAATCAGGTCCTGTATATCAAGAATACCTCTCTATAAAGGTGTAGATTACATCTAGAATACAGATCCTGCATATCAAGGACACTTGTCTATAAGCTGTCAATCACATCTGGAATACAGGTCCTGAATACCTCTCTATAAATGTGTAGATTACATCTAGAATACAGGTCCTGTATATCAAGGACACTTGTCTATAAAGCTGTAAATCAGGTCCTGTATATCAAGAATACCTCTCTATAAAGGTGTAGATTACATCTAGAATACAGATCCTGCATATCAAGGACACTTGTCTATAAGCTGTCAATCACATCTGGAATACAGGTCCTGAATACCTCTCTATAAACGTGTAGATTACATCTAGAATACAGGTCCTGTATATCAAGGACACTTGTCTATAAAGCTGTAAATCAGGTCCTGTATATCAAGAATACCTCTCTATAAAGGTGTAGATTACATCTAGAATACAGATCCTGCATATCAAGGACACTTATCTATAAAGCTGTAAATCACATCTGGAATACAGGTCCTGTATATCAAGAATACCTCTCTATAAACGTGTAGATTACATCTAGAATACAGATCCTACATATCAAGGACATTTGTCTACAAGCTGTAAATCACATCTGGAATACAGATCCTGCATATCAAGGACACTTGTCTATAAAGCTGTAAATCACATCTGGAATACAGGTCCTGTATATCAAGGACACTTGTCTATAAAGCTGTAAATCACATCTAGAATACAGATCCTACATATCAAGGACACTTGTCTATAAAGCTGTAAATCAGGTCCTGTATATCAAGAATACCTCTCTATAAAGGTGTAGATTACATCTAGAATACAGATCCTGCATATCAAGGACACTTGTCTATAAAGCTGTAAATCAGGTCCTGTATATCAAGAATACCTCTCTATAAAGGTGTAGATTACATCTAGAATACAGATCCTGCATATCAAGGACACCTGTCTATAAAGCTGTAAATCAGGTCCTGTATATCAAGAATACCTCTCTATAAAGGTGTAGATTACATCTAGAATACAGATCCTGCATATCAAGGACACCTGTCTATAAAGCTGTAAATCAGGTCCTGTATATCAAGAATACCTCTCTATAAAGGTGTAGATTACATCTAGAATACAGATCCTGCATATCAAGGACACCTGTCCATAAAGCTGTAAATCACATCTAGAATACAGGTCCTGCATATCAAGAATACATCTCTATAAAGGTGTAAATCACATCTATAATACAGGTACCACATATCAAGGACACCTGTATATAAAGCTGTAAATCACATCTAGAATCCAGGCCATGTGTATCAAGGACACCTGTCTATAAAGGACAACTGTGTTATATTTCTTAACATTTCTTTTTATAGTGGTGCTGAATGTTTGCATAGATACACTTATAAAATTTAGTAAAATCATTTGATCGAACTTTAAATAGTCTGCCTCCAGGTAACTCAATTCATTGTACATGCTTCCTTCAGTAATCAGGTAACTCAATTTACTGAACATGCTTTCTTTTCATTTTTAAGACATTCACGCAAAAGACTGGGTCTTCGTACCTATGTAACAAAATATGTTACAGAATTGTGAAAAACGGATGGGTTCCATGTTTTGTATTGATATTTTTATAAATCTGAAATTTTTCTTTTCATTCAGCATCCTTTATTCACTTTTTATACCTTTGTTTATACCCACATACTCCAGTAGTAGTCTTGAGCTGAAATAAAACCCTGCAACATTTCAAATCTTGACTGCTATTCACTGAATACCAAATAAAACCCTGCAACATTTCAAATCTTGACTGCTATTCACTGAATACCAAATAAAACCCTGCAACATTTCAAATCTTGACTGCTATTCACTGAATACCAAATAAAACCCTGCAACATTTCAAATCTTGACTGCTATTCACTCAATACCAAATAAAACCGTGCAACATTTCAAATCTTGACTGCTATTCACTCAATACCAAATAAAACCCTGCAACATTTCAAATCTTGACTGCTATTCATTGAATACCAAATAAAACCCTGCAACATTTCAAATCTTAACTGCTATTCATTGAATACCAAATAAAACCCTGCAACATTTCAGATCTTGACTGCTATTCATTGAATACCAAATAAAACCCTGCAACATTTCAAATCTTGACTGCTATTCACTGAATACCAAATAAAACCCTGCAACATTTCAAATCTTGACTGCTATTCATTGAATACCAAATAAAACCATGCAACATTTCAAATCTTGACTGCTATTTATTGAATACCAAATAAAACCCTGCAACATTTCAAATCTTGACTGCTATTCACTGAATACCAACTGTTGTCAGCAAGATCTCCGGCCTGCATTGAGCTAGCCAACAAGTCATTTTTTTTAATTTTGTGCAAGGAACAGTGCATTTCACCTACTGATTAATTTTAAAATAAATTAATAAATTTATTTTATTTTGTTGGAATTATCTTTAGTGCTGTTTGTAATGGATTTGTTTAACATGATGGCTGGTTGTACACATGCATTTTACAATCTCCAGTCATGAAACAAAAAACCACCAAAAAAAGGACACATTAAACAGAAATTTTTCATTCACTTGATACATTTTAGGAAGTCATTTTATCTATAAAATTCTGTTTCGGAGATAGGCATAATGCCTACAAGTCCTCCCTATCACCATCCACTTATTGATCTTTCACAGAGTAACCCAAACTCAACAACAATGTATAAAGATGATTGATAAAAAAACAAATTTATTATCACAAAAAATAACAAACTTTCTCATCATAATAACAAATAACAAACTTTCTCTTCATTTTTGATGCTTGAAAGATTTGTGGCAATTTTCTCCAAAATTCTGACTGTTTTTCTTGATTATATTCCATCCCCTGCAGTGTAGACAATACTGGTGGTATTGTAGTGCTTTGTCCTGAATAGGTATAATGGTGCCTCGCATATCACTTTCTAGTCTGTGTGTTAAACTGGCATGCAATTTCATTTAAAACCAATTACTCTTGAATGCTGCATCCGACAGAATAACAAAGATCAACCTGCTTTTTGTGATAACATAGTCTATAATACTAAAGTAAGTTGCTCCAGGCATGGCATTCCTTTCCTCTAAGCAACCCACTTGATGCAAAGATTTTTCAAGAAAGTCCAGAATATCCTTGGCAACTATGGAATCTTATCTGTCTCACTGTGAAGGATGCAAAGGCATACTTATAGGGAGAAATGCCCAATATCACTGCCATGGGTCACAATCCTGATAGTCCACCCTTATTATTTATATGCACTGAAATGAACAAGTTTAAAAATCAGTTGAGTGGCTTACCATATTTGCTGCTATGTTGCAATGTTCAAATTAATGAAATGGTGGAATTGCTTCATTTTCCTGGAGGTATCAACAATAATTTGATGTTGTTTGTGGAACAAAATAAAATTGCCATTTGTACTTGCTTCCAAGTCATGTCCAACTACAAAATGCATTGACCAAGATCTGTTGTTGCATTATGCACCAGCAAATCTGAATCTATGCCAAGTAATCAGGAGAACAAGCAACAAAGATCCTGATCTGTTAGTGCATCTTACAACAGCTGATCAGGGTCTATGAAGTTTGCAGTTAGACCCAACTTATAAGCAAGTACGTATGGCAGGTATGATGTATTAAATACAGCATAATTTCTCATGATAAAAGCCCATACATAATATTTTAAAAAATCATCATCGCTTATCACGAGAGAAATGTGGTAACCACTGTGTATACATGCTTATAAGTCAAGTCAAACTGCAAATAACATAGTCCCTAATCTGCCATCTCATCATGTACCATGTGACTCTTGGAGCTGCTGGATCAAGGGAAGACATACTGCGGTTCTGAGATTCTGCTGCTTGTGCTTCTGCATTTCTCATCAGCTCATAGTCTGCAGCTCCAGTATGGAGGAGACTGCACCAGTGGAATGATTATGTGTGAGATCTTTGCATGACTCTGGTTGAATGCTGTCCTGTGGGAGTGTCTGAAGTGTTTCTTTTCATGTGTCTGAGTTCACTCTCTCTCTTGGAGCTCTGTTCCTGGGATTTCTCCTAGAGTTGAGCTGCAAACACCATGTTTGTGGTCCCTTTTCATTTCCTGAAGCTACAATGACTCAGTCAGGAGACCCTGATTGATGTGATGTACAAGGTGATTCAGTGGAATTCTGAAAACATATTGCCAGCTACTGACAGAAGATGCCCTGATGGTTGCCATGGAATTGTCTGCTGCCAGTTTACTTCAAAAATGGATGATGGATGCATCCTGGTGCATAGTTTCTTGATTCCATATTGACTGGAAGAGTTCAGTCAGTTTCTGAGCTGTGTTCATATCTCCAGCTGGAATAGCATCTGCTACAGGTACTTTGCCATTTGACAGCAGGTCATCTGCTTTCTCAGTTTCAATAAGAGCTTGTGGATCAGCAAATATGTTGATTTCCACACAAGGCAGTCAATCTACTTCCTTTTCATTGAATAATGATTGTTGATTGAGGATTTTGTTGAAATGTTCCACACATTTTTGTAGTACCATTCCTTTGACCATGAGCTCTGCAGTGTCATCAGCATTCAGTATTGAAAATGTTCCTGATGACTGTGGTTCACAGAAACTTCAAAGCATCATAGAAGTTCTTCATGTCATTTCTATCTACATAGGATTGAATCTCATCTACCTTATTGTTCAGCCATAATTCTTGCAAATTTCAGAGTTTGAAATGAACAGTCCTCTTAATGTTATTGAAGACTGCCTTCTTAGATGATAAAGTCCTTCTTAGATGATAAGTCTCATTCAGTCATCTCTTCATGTCAGCCTCTTTCTCATCAAACCAATCATGGTGATTATGTTTGGTGGGAACAATCATTCTGAGTTCACAGGGTACTGAGCTTGGAGACTATGAACCTGTGGTCAGTCCAGCATTCTGCACTTCTTATAACCTTTATAACTCAGACATCCTGCCTGTCTCTTGGCCTGATGATGATATAGTCAATGAGATGCCAGTGGTTGGAGTGCAGGTGTATCA
This sequence comes from Megalonaias nervosa, assembly GCA_016617855.1. NCBI lineage: Eukaryota > Metazoa > Mollusca > Bivalvia > Unionida > Unionidae > Megalonaias > Megalonaias nervosa. Next base: position 110,656 of record JAECUM010001576.1, read on the forward strand.
AGATGTCTTGCTGTGATGAGGCAGATGGAAGACTCTCCTAGTGATTAAGGTAGAAGATCATGTTCAGCACATTTCCTCAGTAGGTGGACTCCAAAGTTGTTACGCTTGTCAGAGTCTATTTTGCTAATGATGGCTGGCTGTTTCTGATGATCTGAACCAATTCTGAAATTGAAGTCACCAGGGGTGACAAGCTTGTTTAATTTCAGCATTTCTGTGATAAAAGACTCCAGGTCTTCATAAAATTTGTCCTTGATCTCTGTCATGGGAGCATAGGCACTGATGAATAGTGTTCCAGATAGTAGCATTATTATCATCTGCATCAGTCTGACATTCAGGAAATTTGTGAGCTGTGCTTGGACAGCAAACTCAACACAAGCTTCAAGTCACTTTTCTCTACTTCAGCCATTCCAGAAGAAGTTGTAGCCAGTTTCTTCTTCAGTCAATTGTCCTCCCAAGTTGGGTATTGAACCTGGGCAGTTCTCTACCACCTAGAGTTGTTCTTTTCACTGGTCTGTCTGCTGATGTACTGTCCATTAGTGTGCACATGTTCAAGACACAACATTAGAACCAGGATGAGGGTCATTTTCCCATCAAATTTCTTAACAAGATCCATTCTATTAACTTCCATGGTCAAAAACCCACATCAACATGTTTAACTCCAAGTAATAATAATCTTAATATATAATCTAAAATCATAGACAAGAATTAGCTAAGTAATATGTTGTTATTAAAAAAAGTATTAGTCAGGTAGGCCCAACTCCTACCCTTAATTATGGATAAAGGTCAAACACACAATACAAATTAAATATACATAACAATATTCATGGACAATAGTCACACACAATACAAATTAAATATACATAACACTGCCCCTCACAAAGAAAAAGGAAGATTTATAAAATAAAACTTTTTTTTAAATATAAATCAAATTTACATATGATACTAAACTTTGACAAATGTTTTGTGAATGACACAAAATATACATAAAGCAATATAGTAATTCTATAGATTTAACTTGACTGTGTCCCACAATATGCCCTAAAAATGTAAACAAGTCAGGCAAAACTTTTACATAAATTCTTTGTCAAATTTGCAGCACTGAGTTGATCAATGAATCAACAAATGGTTTCCAAGTGATCTTTCAAGGATATCATTGTAGATGATGATGTTATTAATGTAAGCATCACAATTATCTGGACCAGATGTTATCATGTTCATTAAATGCTGGAAAGTTGAAGGAGAACCTTTCATACCAAATGGCTTGACTTTATACCCACAAAGTCCATTTGGAGTTACAAATGCCAAAATTTCCTTTTCTCTTTCTTGAGTGGAATTTTCCAGATTCCTTTTAAGAGGTAAAACTTGGTGACATGTTTTGCAATTCCAATTTTGCTAAAGCAGTCATCATTTCTTGGTAGTGGAAATGAATCTGTTTTGGTGACACTGTTCACTTTTCTATAGTCAGTTTTATCTGGTTTCAGCACAAAAATACTTGGTTAACTCCAATTACTTTTACTTGATTCCATGAAAACATTATCCAGCAAATATTGACTTTCTTTTTTCAAATACATTTATTCCTGTTAGAGAGGACTGATCCTGTAAGGATGTTGTTTCACAGATATAGAACCTACAATTTCAATTTCATCAATGATTTTACTTATTCATGTTGCTTATATTCACATAATCACTGTTTTTAGTTCACTCTTTCGTTGTCACTGTAGATGCTGAAATTTCTTGTTCAAATTGTTCAGTATTTCTGAATTCTGAAGATTGGTTACACCAAAGTTACTACAGTCCAACTGTATGCCATCATTTAAATCCTCAATGTGTGGAACAGGTACAACTAAACTAAATGAATGTTTAACATGGCTATCTCTATCAACATATTTCATAATAATAATAACATTTACAATAAAAAATGCCAGGTCTTCAAACTAATTATGAAGAAAACTTATACAAAAATTAAGGATACTACCAAGAGATTTTGTTCTATTTTAATTCAATAGGAAATAAATATATGCTTGCATGTATAAAAATTGAACTGCAGTTTATATACCTGTCTGTTGTCACAGTTTGCTTGGACTTGTTTTTATCATTGAATAAACTATTGACAAAAAGCCTCTTTGCATGTATGTTGTATTATCTCAAAGAGCTTAAAGAACCAAACAGCAATGTGTTTTTATTACATGTTGTAATTTTCTTTTTTTGCAATTTCATCAATTGTAAATCCTCATAATTTCAACAAAGTAGTCATAACAAAACATGAAAAATCTTTTGTTTTCAAATTACTGGCAAAACACCTTCAACGACAATTTGTGCATGGGAAATTTGAAGAAAACATCTCTGCACTGAGCAAGAAGATGACAATATGTTGTCTTTGCATTCAAAAGTAGGCATCATATATGTCTCTGTTGTCACTGGATTTATAGTCCAGCAAGATGCACATTTTTGGTATTACCAAATAGGTCAGTTCTTGGAAGAAAATTTCGAATAAGCAGTATCTGCAAAACTCTCAAAGATGCCTACTGTCTGCAAAACTCTTAAAGATGCTACTGTCTGCAAAACTCTTGAAGATGCTACTGTCTGCAAAACTCTTCAAGATGCTACTGTCGGCAAAACTCTTCAAGATGCTACTGTCGGCAAAACTCTTAAAGATGCTACTGGATGCAAAACTCTTAAAGATGCCTACTGTCTGTAAAACTCTTGAAGATGCTATTGGATGCAAAACTCTAAAAGATGCCTACTGTCTGCAAAACTCTTGAAGTTGCTACTGGATGCAAAACTCTTAAAGATGCCTACTGTCTGTAAAACTCTTGAAGATGCTACTGTGTGCAAAACTCCCGAAGATGCCTACTGTTTGCAAAACTCTTCAAGATGCTACTGGATGCAAAACTCTTAAAGATGCCTTCTGGATGCAAAACTCTTGAAAATGCCGCTGTCTGCAAAACTCTTGAAGATGCCTACTGGATGGACTACAAAATTTAATCACTCAGCTTGTGTTATGCTTTTCTGCCTCAAAAATATTTAAAATGGAAAATCTTTTCCCTTTTTTCCAGTTAAGCTGTGACCATTAGCTGCATGACAAACAATAGAAAGTACTTTTGGTTTGACATGACTGTTCCATCAATGCACATTTATAGTAAAGGATGGTTGGGTCATTCTGGAATGGTGTCATACATAACAGCAAATTCAACCCAAATCAAAGGATGAAATGCTGTCAGCAACTCTGGGCAATCTAACTTTACTGATATTGCTACTGGAATTTGGCTGGAATAAACTGTGGGAATGGATCAAATTTTTAACTTATACATGATGTTCTACAAAGACATTAAAACTTGTTTAATATTTTCTCCGTATCAAACCAGAGAGAGACTAAAGTTTTTTTTGTTCTGTTATCTACTTTTAATCTGCACTATTTTTTGCCAACTGTTCCTTTTAACTTAACTCATTTCTGATACAGCCATCTATGACTTCATGCAGCCAGGAACTTAATAATAATAATAATAATAATAATAATAATAACAATAATAATAATGCTGCAGTATTTATAGAGGTTAAGCTTACTTAGTACAATGACTGTTCTCCTAAAAGATCTCTTCAGTTAACAAAAATGTAACAATGAGAAAGTGAAAATATAGAGAGACCAATGTAAAACTTTGGTTAAAAAAAAAAGAAAAAAAAGATCAACAAGAAATTTAATTTACATCAAAGTAAACAAACAATATTTAGACTGCTAATTCATTATTGTTTTTCGAAGGAGTTTGTGTATCACACACTCATACATAACTGAAACACATTCACTGATGAATTTATTTAAATTCCTTGGGGAATGCATGTTGTAAAAATAATTTTGGTTAAATTCTTTGATATTTTCAGTGGTCTTTACATGTGACGGAAGTGAATTCCACAGAACTGCATGAGAGGAGTGGAAAGTTTACCATTTTCAACTGATCTCAATATACAGTATGTGGAAGTAAATTGAAAATATTCTTGGTGCAGTGCCTGTTAGACAATATATACATGGAATGCCTTATGAAGATCGATCCATCTATGACTTTTTTACCATTTAAGTTCTGCAAATAGGCTATCAGACGAATTGTCAGGGGATGCATTAAAAATGACATGTGCTGCCCATTTCTGATGTCTGTAAATCCTTTTCTAGTTGGTATGTTGCACAATGTCCCCATACCACAGATAAAAAAAAAAACATGACGGGGAGTATACATGTATTATATAATAGAAAAAAACATGTTTCTTCATGCAAACTGAATGTAGTAATTGTTGATGTTAAAACGAAAGTGTGATGATGTGTAAACCAACTGCAGTACCACTGTGGTATCCACTGTATTGATTTCCAGATGCAACGGAGTAAGTACATAAAGCATTAGTATGATTCTTCTCTGACCCTTCCTACCCCCAGTTTTGGTACACCCCAACACAAATGTCCAAATGTCAAAAATGGAGTGGAAAGGGTCAGAGCAAACTTAGAATAATGAGGCATAAACTAAATGTATATTGGAGTGCTATGGTATCGCTGGTCTTAAAGTTAGCAAGAGATGAACAAGTCAATAAAGAGACTGACCTTCAAGATATTATATATGTGTATTTGGTGTTCTTTGCTTTATATTAACATACATTTAACTTCCAGTTTAAATCAGATGATTGTGGGAAACAATCGATAAAAGACGCCATGTAGATTCTAGGTTCTGCAACGGGCATCACTCTGATATTGTGGTAAAACAAAAACAAAATTTTTATGATGGCATATACATTTACTAATGATACGATCTTTGCATATATGCTGCACAAACTGTAAATCATTTTGAAAATTGGATGCTACTTCAATGGCTCTCATTCTGTCATCTGTACCCGCCAACAACAGAAACTTACGAGAAAATTAAAACCATGCATATGTAACCACTTGTGATAGGGGGTCGGTGGCACAAGGATTGTTGGTGAGAATAGGCACACGAACATTATCATATTGACCACAGACTGTTTAAACAAACCCAGGCGCTAAAATGAAATGTAATAAACTGTGCACAACAAAGTTTTTAAGTCAACACCAGTCAATTGCAAAAGCCACCAGAAAACAATAACATTAATATCCTTCATATTTTGACTTGTATTTGCTACAGTACCACAGATTTGATCTCTTGCTTCTCGATAAATATAGCAATCATGTGACCTGACTAAAATCACTGGACATTATCAGACAACAGACTGGTTAACCAATTCATTACAATGATATTGATTTTAAGAAGATTTAGATTTTATTGAAGAACATGAGGCATGGCCATGTTTTGAAAAAGTGAAATTTATGAGTGCATTTTTAAAATAGTGAACTCGCCAGCAGTTCTGACATTTTCCTGAAATAAAACTGGTGATTCAGAATTAGTAACTGATGGTCACCCAGTGTATTTAAGAAATGCTGGCAGATTTGGACCATGGCTGAATCAGCCCAAATTACGGGCTGATCAGACCAAAAGTTGATTTGGCCCAAATGCAAAATTGATTTGGACTATGTGAAACATTAAAAGAAAAACAATGGAACACACATACCTGTTTTCATAAGCATAGTAAGAGAATGTAAAAGTTTGTTTTTCAGCTTTTAAATTTATATCAGATAGTTATTAGCAAATTTCTAGCTGAATTCAGAACAAAATAGTTATAAGCTATCACATTTAGATTTTACAACCGAACAAACTTTCCAAAGTTACTGTAAAAAATATACCTAACTTTTCTTAAATCAGGCCAGTATCAACACTATGAAACAGTAATGCATATAAATTGACCCAATGTATTTCTTGATTTCTTGTTTAAATTGTGCTTTCATGTATAAGGAGTTACTGATGATTAAATATACTTCACTGTTATCATTAAATTGCCGAACTGTTGTCTTTTAAGTAAAATCCTGAACCAGTAAACCAACTTATTTTCATTTTAACATTGATTTTGAATAATTTGAAAATATTTCAATTAAGTACATATTAAATCCATTAAATATTGATTTCTGAATATATATTTTTATACTAATTTATACTGTAACATTTACATATAGCCAATGACTGCAAAGTTATTTCAAGTCAGCATTATATTTTGTGTACTAGAATGATAATAAATACAGCAAATTGGCAAGCAACATCAAAAATTCTTAAATTATAGCAGAAGTGGTCAAAAGGGTTTGGCCAATTCATGGTCAGATGATCCCACTATTAGTGTTTGCAGTTAAATTAATTAAAGATGCTAAGTAATAAACAAACAGTGCTAATTTAAGTTAAGATGGTATCCAAGGGTAAACTCAAGAGATACCAACATCAACCAATGAGGAAGTGCCAGGGATGATTGATAGCACAATGGAAATCCTATGCTGAGAAATATATCAATAAAATTATTTTTAAATATGCTATTTTGTTATCTTTGCTCTTGCACAGTATCCATTTTCAGTCATAATATGCATAAATTTAAATAATACATTATAAATTCAGCTAATGAAAATAATTTAAAAGTGCTCATTGTTTTTGTATCTAGAGTTTATTTAGTATTTATAATTTACTGCATTTGTATGTGAAAATATGAACTAGTTTTTCTGAGTAATAATGCACAACCTTGGGAGTGAAGTATTAATCTGAAAAAAAGTTTATATTTTTCCATTCAAATACTGTAACCTTTTTATTAAATACTCATTTTGTTTTTCTACCTAAGGCTCAATAACAAAAAGAACACACAACAAGAAACAAAGTAACTGAGTTGATGTTATATTCCAAAAAAAATAACATAACCGTACATTCAAAATTACACAGAAACAATATTGATGAACATGGACTGCTCAGCGACCTTTGAACTTTGTAGCATGCTCGACATCAATTTAAATAAAATTCTTGTTTTGGTCTACTTAAAATTGAAATTTAGAGCCATATTGTGAATGAATGTGCACTAAACAACTTTTATAGTTGGTCTGGAATGGATGGATTTCTTTTTTCTGTTGATCCAACTCAAATCTGCTTTTCTGCTTGTGATGGACTGGATCTTTTTTTCTTATAGCTAAGTCAATTCCATACAATGTACATGCGATTTGAGCAGTGGACTGGCACTGAATCAACTGCACCTCTGTTTCTGTTCTGTCATTGTTTGCTTGGAACCATAATGTGCAAAGCAAATTAATTCTTTAATTGGAATTATCAAAAAAGATGCTACGCAATATCACATTCATTTCATATTGAATGCAGTAAGGAGAATGTGATTTTAGTTGGAAATGTAATTTGCAGAACTAAGAAAGCACATTTTGGGGGAAATTCAAGATGCATTAATGTAAACATATTTGCTGCTATTCTTATTACCAGCTAACAAAGACATGTTTATGCCCTGTCACTTGCAGGATTGCTGTTGGAGGGACCCCAGCTAAGACCTAAGGCTTCTAATATTGTACCAAGATAGTTAAACAGGGAAAATTGCAAAGAGAGCTGTTGTGTGACAGTCCATTTAGCCAGCTGAAAAAATACTTTTTTTTGCTGTGGCTTATTGGCTCTGATGCCTTTAGCTTCCTACCAACACTCTCAGTTGCATTTTATTCTCGAATTTAGTGTTCTGACTGACTTGTAAAATGATAGGTCTCTGATAGATATGCAATAGCCCTTGGCCTCAGCATGCTTTCTTGTGCTATTTTTATAGACCCTTGAAAGTACTGGTCATAGTCTGAACCATTCTATTTGCAAAAAGCTATGAATATTTCTCCTAAATGACTGTTTAACTTTAAATGATCAGAATTCTATTTTCTATACTGCATCTCACGTTTGTTGTGGACACTACAAATGTCACATTCATTTGTTTGCTTGTTTGAAAGTTTCATGTGTGACTCCATGAACTCATCCACATCAGTAACTTTATCAGTTCTACTTTCAAATGGACAAAACACTCTGTTTAGCTCATTCACAAACAAATCTAATCAACCAAAAGCAAAAAACATCTACTACTAATATATGATACTATTTTTAGACACGTGTTGTGCAGTATGAAGCCATTTAGAATGGAAAAATACTGATTCTGACAATGTAAATTTAATGGAGAAAATACTGAGCATATAATAAAAACAAATATCCTACATATTCTTTAAATAACATACTCAGATCAGTATATATCAATGAAAAAACCTCAAACATTAGCAAACTGAGACCAATATAAAGACAAAAATTTACTGCTTGAGCCCTGATTTCACAATTTTTGTCAGTGTCAGTAATTTTATTATTTATCAACAAAATAAACTATTTAAATTTTGCACACAGGTTGCTTTAAAAATATTTCACAACTAAATTGCTGATGCAAGATAAACAGTCTCACTTCATTATTTATAACAACCCCATTCTTTGGGTTTTGTTTCCTTAAATGCATATTTGAAATACTCAATGTACTTGGGAAATAATGAGAAATATATTTTAAACAAACGTATGTCACATTTAAATCCTTTTAACCAATTTCGGCAATCCTGACTTCCATTGATGTGCAAACTACTGAAATGTAAGTCAACGGAACTTGCTTGTGTGATAATTTGAAATTAGATAAATGGAAAGTCTGAATAAAGCAGGGGCCTCAGACACATGGCCCACAGGCCGAGTGCCAAGCCATAGTTTGTGGCCCGAAAAATGACTGGCATCACAACGTGTCATGAAAGATAACAAAGGCTGGATGAGAGTTATGGTGCATTAAAAACAATAACAAAACTATTGCATTCTTACTTACTAACATACTTGTTCTTTCCCCTGATGTAACTTTTAAGCAAGTTTTGTCAAGCTTATTGAGCTTCAGAGTGACATTGTTTTGAAATTTGAACATGTGGACATTGGAGTTCCAGAGTTCTACAAGTTTCCATCTTGAAAGAAATTCCCCAAGTTGCTCTCGGGAGCTACCAAGAATCTTGGTTATGTTTGGTAGCACTTACAACTGCGAACAGTTTTTCTCTGCCAGGAAAATAAACAAGACAGTGTTAAGCTCAAGACTCACCGACACTGAGATTAGCATCATCTCACGATATCAAAGCAAACACTGATGTGCTGGTTGAGGCAAAATGTAGATAGCTGAGTGGCCAAAAATAGACTTAATATGAACACATATGTTTCCAAGTACTGATTAATGTTCATTTCGAAACTCTGCTTTAAGTAAAAGTATATTTTTAAAACTTTAAAACATTAATTGTTTCATATTTTAATAGATGATCTTTTCTTTTTCTTTTAATAAATGATGTGTTTAGGTGTGGTGCAGCCCTTGGGTCATCGAAAATGCCCTCATGCGAACCCTCAGGGTGGTTTGAGTTTGAGACCCCTGAACTAAAGCAATATGACTTTAATTTGTTGAAAAGTGTTGATATGTGCTACCAAGTGTATGAGATATTCCTGAAAAATTGGCCTCGCGTTCCGATGTCAGTTGACATTGGAACATGCAACACAAGGGTGTTATTTAGGCAGTATGATGTTGCACTACCAATATAGATAGCAAGCACAGGCACTTAGGTGGCAGGGGACAGTTTTGCTAATTGGCCCCTGGCAAGTTTCTTAACTTAAGGGTATGGTGTGACTTTTTGAGCTATTACTGTTTAATAATTAAAGATATGGACATATTTGTAAATTTGGTCTTTCTGGCTTGTGTCATTCTTGAAATTGATGTTAGGCACATACACCTCATGTAGTCACTGCACAGTATGTAGCCAGTGAAATACCAACAGTTGGCAAGGAAACAGAGCTAGCTACTTATAGCAGTAGACATGTTGGTTCAAGGCAAGTAGAATATCTCAAAACCTGATTGGATGGCAACTATTTTGAATAGCATCAAACTATTAAGTACATTATGTTTTTCAAAATTATCACCTGGGAAAGGTCTTGTGTTTGCACTGAGAGCACCAAGTGTTCTCAAAAATGGCCTTCAGACATGAAAAATGCATGTACAAATCGGAGGTGGGTGGGGTGCATCAACTTTTTATTCAAAGACTTTCCATTGACTTGTCAGATCAAGTGAATGTTATTCTTATGTGCTGCTTTATTATACCTATCCAAAAATATGGACCTTTTTGACCTCACTCATGTATTTTATTTTTTTTTATGAATTTTTATACTAGGCAGGTGTATGCAACATTAAATTTGTGCACAAAAACTGTACCCTGCCAGGGGTCATGCTTCCAGGCGAAGTGGGCGTAAAAGTTGCCTGAGAAATGGAAACTTCGCCTTCTTCTGTTAGAAAAGCGAAAACGACTTCGCCCTGATTTTTCGGATGTAAAATGGCTGTAGATTATGACTTTTGAGATGCCCCCTCGCTGTAGCCAGTAAGTTCTGGCACAGTTGTAATGTATTTATGTGGTGTTGATACCAATCAGCTTACAGCAACAAAGAAATTCTTGCACATTCACATGCAAGTTTTAATCGCTAAATGACCATTAACCCTTTCCGGGGCAAGATATTACTGCTTGATTTCATGAAGTTGGGCACACTGTGCTATGATGAAAATATACCAAATTCTGTTTCGAAATTTAAACATCAATATGCAAATAGTAATTTGCTTTTAAAAATATGATTGGTGAAGAGCGTTTTCTAATTTATTTCTTTTTTTTTTTCATAAATGGAGATTTTAACGGCCATATTTGCGTATTTTCTGTATAAAATCAGTTTGAAACCATAAATGAACTTGTAATGGCGGACATCGCTGCATATATGATATACCACTTCATTAAACTGTCAGTATTCGTAAATAATTGGGCAAAGAGATTTAGGAAAATATATAATATAATGAAAACAAAGTTTAAATATTAAGTGATAGGAGATTTAACCTAAATATTTAATAATGTAGGTCAGAAAATGTGACAATCTCTGTTGTGGAATTCGAAACAATGCTACAAGGTCAAGGTTGTTTTCTGACATACCGTAATTAATTTTCGTGAAAATATGAAAAATAAATATAGTAATGAAGCAAATACTATTTAGCCAATGCATATCGTTATTACTAGTAGATAGACAAATAATACAACCATAAATATGCAGTCCTATTAATGAATTTTTCTAATGAAGCAAGAAAGTGGGTAGTTATATTAAGAAAAGCCCTCTTTCTAAAAAAAGATGCACTCGCATAGTGCAATACGTGTTCCTGGATGTTTCAGTTAGAGGAAAAAAGGGTCCAGTTTAGTTATATATCGACTTTAGTGCTTCAGTGTGTTGTCTATGAATAGTTACAGTAATGTTTTCTCGGGAACAATGAAATCAGGACGAAGAGTATTTGAAGTCACATGTGCATTTATTTTGATGTACATGTATTAGGGGTTGTTTCAAAGAATACTAGAAATCTTTTTGACTGCAATTTTACATAAAACTTGTAGAAAATAAAATAATTAAGTGGTAGTTTATTAAGCACTTTTACCAACTTGCAATTACAAGACTCTAATCTTGTTACTGCTGTCAGTTAAAATTAATTACAATGTATAGCTTCTGATGTGCTTTTTAAGTCATATGGCCAAAACACACTGCATTTACCTCAATCCAAACACACATATACTATAGGTATGAATAGAATGGGTATAAATATAATAATTTTTATACACGTACAAAATGTGTTGATAATAAACATATAACACATATTTTTCAACTTGAAAATAAGGCATTGCTTAAAAACTGTTAAAAGCATACTGAGAAATAGAGCACATAATTAAATAAGATAATGCAGCTATCTATATATATATATATATATATATATATATATATATATATATATATCGTGTTTCTTGCTTTGGTCTCACTTCTCCCTGTTTAGCTCCCACTTCTCCCTGTTCTGACCAAAAGGGGAAGTCACTTCTCCCTAAAATTTAAGTCTAGCTTGACCCCTGCCTGCCACCTTAAGAGAAACTGCAATTTTTTTATTGGGTCAGTGAACCACATCTGTTATTATTTTCTTGCTTTTTATGCATATGCAAGTAATTATTATACATTAGCCTCATTATATTTCCTTCCTTTGTCCTTTTTTGCCCCGTTTCCAAGTTAGCCAGGCCATGGAGTACCCCCCACCCCTTATATCAGCATCTTTAGAGCAAGAATAACAGGCCATGGAGTACCCCCTACCCCTTATATCAGCATCTTTAGAGCAAGAATAACAGGTGTCTGTGTGTCCGACTAAAATTACTTTTAAAGTACATTATAAATGTAAATGTCTTGTGACATTTTTCTTACTTTGTACACTTTAAAAAAAAATATTCAACAAATATTTGCTTCCAGATTAGAGAAGTTCTATCATTCATAACTAAGAGCATGTCTCATAGTCAGTCACCTTTTGAAACTGTAAAATCCATTCTTAGCATTCAGTCGACAATGTCAATGAATTTTAGTATTTTCCTGACTATGACGACAAACGAAAAGACAGAAAACATCTTCCATTGCACACAATTTTAATTCTCTTCAAGAAGGCAGTCTTGGCACACATTATACACAATGCAATGCTTTTCGCCACAATGTGGTCACTTTTCGTAACGAGTAACAACATTTATTATTTTTGCATAAAATATAATTTCCTTCATACCATTAAGCTAGACAATATCTAAATATGTGATATGTACAAAACATTTGATAGAAATTATTTTGTTCAAAATGTTTAAGGTAGCAGGGGACAGTTTCACATATTGGCCCCTGACAAACTTCTTAACTTAAGGGTATGGTGTGACTTTCTGAGCTATTACTGTGTAATAATTAAAGATATGGACATATTTGTAAATTTGGTCTTTCTGGCTTGTGTTTTTCTTGAAACTGATGCTAGGCGTGTACACATCATGTAGTCACTGCACAGTAAGTAGCCAGTGAAATTCCAATAGTTGGCAAGGAAGCAGAGCTAGCTGCTTATAGCAGTAGACACATTGGTCCAAGGCAGGCGGAATATCTCAAAACCTGACTGGATGGCAACTATTTTGAATTGCATCAAACTATTAAGTACATAATGTTTTTCAAAATTATTACCCAGGGATAAGGCTTGTGTTTGCACAGTCCTACATGTAAGACCTCGACACTGATATTTAACGTTTTGGGCATCTAAAACATAAATAACATGTGATACGTCTTACATTGTAGGACTAGTGTTTGCACTATGAGCACCAAGTGTTCTCAAAAATGGCCTTCTGACATGAAAAATGCATGTATAAATTTTTGGGGCTGTGGTGCATCAACTTTTTATTCTATGGCTTTCCACTGACTTCTCAGATCAAGTGAATGATATTCTCAAGTGTTGCTTTACTATACCTTTCCAAAATTATGGACCTTTTTGACCTCACTCATGTATTTTATTTTTATGAATTTTTATATTAGGTAGGTGTACGCAACATTAATTTGTGCATAAAACTGTCCCCTGCCCCCTTAATTCATGGAGAAACCAATGGCATGATGACGCATTCCCAGTTGGAAGCGTGTCATAATTGGTTTCCCCAAGAATCAAGTGCCTTTGCATTTAGAGTGTATAAGATAAGCACACGATGCAGAAAATTACCGAAAACCGCGGATACCCCCATACCAAAGAGCTAGCCTACCATAACATTTAGATTTTCTTAACTAAAAGTTTTAGTAAAACTATTACCGATTCACTGACCGTAGTACTACAATGTCAGTCGTCTACCCATATATTAATATTGTTTGCATAAATATCACCGTCTTAAACTGTGCGACTATTGCACTAGCAATTGATGTAGCTTACCCTCAATACTTGATTTTCCTTAACAATTGGTAATAAGGCTTGTTCACAACTCCTCAACTTTCGTTATTGGACTTCAAACGATTACACTTATTCAAAAGTGACTTCCGGATCTTGCTTATGTTGCAATTAATTCTGGAGTAAACCAGTCTATTTTAAAGATGTCAGCCTCCAGTAGGCACGAGCGGCCCAAAGTTGGAGTTGGAGTATTTGTAACAAGCCCAGATTATCCCAATTGTGTACTAGTCGGAGTGAGGAAAGGTCCTTCACCGGGTTCAGAGCTATATGCTCTTCCAGGTGGACATCTGGAGTTTGGGTAATTGGCCCAAGTTCGCCGACAACACAATTTACCACAATCTACGGTCGGGCTATAACTGTTTTTTATGATTTTATGTTTTAGGACTACAAGCTCACCCCCTCCCCCAAAATGTTTCCTGTTGCACTGGTATGTACGCTGTATCAGTGATATACCACGAGAAGTATAAATTTTTCATTAAAAGGAAGCGAGGCATGCTGAGTTTCCTTTTAATAAAGAATTTATACAACGAGTGGTATATCATTGATACAGCGTAATATTGTACATATATTTTATTTATATCACATACAAATTCATATATTTGCCCTTTGAACGGATTTAAGACTTACTACGGGCAACTGTGTATTGATCGAATGAATGAACTCCTCACATCCCTGCTGAGTGTGTGCTACAAAATGTAGTTCTCTGCCTTTTGTGGCTATTCACAATCACCTTTGCATATTGATAAGTTGATTGTTTCGTTTATTGAATTTCTATATTTCTTCACATTGATTAAATTAATATAATACACACTTATGATTTAAACATGAAAGATGGTTTTAATGAAGGAAGTAGAGCATTACAAACACATGGTTAACTACGCTATTCACATGAATGCTCTGCCATTGATGTACCGGCGCATGGAAGTTAATGTGGAATATAATCTAAGTGAAATGATGAACAAACAAGAGGTAATTAAAATATTTTGTACAGTTGATCTAAGTCATTATTTTGCTTTAATAACACTACTACCGACCATAAAACTCGCTCTCTTTCTCTCTTTGGTTGACTTGACTTTAAAAGCCTCTCTCTCTCTCATCCTTTGGTTGGTTTGACTTAACTTTAACCATCATTCGTAAGTCCAGAGACATAGTGGGATGTCACAAGCAAGAATCCTCTATGCTCGACTTCTCATAGATTTTCGCCCATATCATGCTACAATGGTCCAGAAAAAGAGAGTGAGAGAGGGCAGCCTTTGGACATTTTCATATTTAATTAATAATAATAGATTTTTAGAACATTATAATAGGTTTAAGAAACAATAACAAAACATTAAATACATCACAGCATGTGTACCACATAACTGATAAATTTACCCTATAATGTCAACAGGGTTTGCAACTTTGTATCATTCATTATATAAACACTGTAGATAAATCCCAAAGAAAGCACACACATAACATTATGACAAACCATATTCTTCTAGGTTACTTGGTGTAAATTCAATTTCAAGGTTTTTATCCAGAGCAAATTATTTTTCTCTCTCCAGATTTCTGCGCAGTTTGTCTGTTATGCATGGAGGGAGGGAAGCAGCAAGGATTGCGATGAAATTGTTCTCCATATTAAATTCATTTAGAAAACAGGGATTATTAATACTTTTTATCATTATTTTCATATGTCCCTAATGATTAATGTGTGGAAATTGATCATTGATCTACAATCAACAGCACATGATTGTGAGAATGTTTGTATATACATATTATTACGCCATGGGCGGATCACAATTTGATATACCAATTCTTTTGGTCTTCTGCCTTTGCTATTTTAGACAGCATAACATTCATAATCAATTTAAGTATTGCAACCTCATCTGTCCCCAAAATATGGAAAACTGCAAAAGTAACTCCTATTCACAAATCTGGTTCTAAGGATGATACTGATAACAACTGGCCAATCTCAATACTACCAGACTTGTCAAAATTGATTGAAAAACATGTCCATAACTCATTCATGTCATATTTACCCAAACACTTGCTGTTACACCCTAATCAATCAGGCTTTAGACAGAAACATTCATGTGAGACTGCCTTGATCTCCCTAACTGATAAATGGCTTCAAGCACTTGACCAAGGTAGAATAATAGGATCTGTATTTGTAGATTTCAGGAAAGCTTTTGACATGGTGGATCATGAAATCCTTTTGAAGAAACTGAAAATCTACCAATGTGATGAAAGCAGAGTTAGATGGTTTACTTCATACTTAAGTGACAGAACACAACATGTTTATATAAATAATGTTCTGTCTGAACCTGGAACAATTAGATATGGAGTACCATAAGGCTTAATTCTAGGTCCATTACTGTTTATTTTATTTATTAATGACCTACCACTTTTTCTAAGGGACTCAATATCATCTACAGATCTCTATGCAGATGACACAACATTGTCAGACATCCAAAACACAAAGCATGAACTTGAAATTTCTTTACAGAATGTCCTAAACAAACTGGACAACTGGCACACATGCAATGGCATGGTGGTAAAACTAAAATATTACTTATCTCAACAGGGCAAAAAAGGGCAAATCTTGATAGTGATGAACTATGTCTGACATGGAAGGATGAAAATTTGCAGATGGTCTATCATGATAGATTACATGGTGTTTTGGTAGATAATAACCTTATGATGGACTGAACATATTAAACATATCAGTAAAAAGTCAATTTAAGTTTATGGCTTCTCATTAGGATAAGACATTTTCTCCCAGAAAGGCACAGAAAACTATTTTATAACAGTTACATACAACCCTATTTAGACTACTGTAATACAGTATGGGTTAATTCAAATGATAAAAACATAGCAAAGCTGGCACATCTTCAAAAAAGAGCATTTGGGCTAATATCAATCCAGAAAGAAAGCAAGGAAAATATAGCTGGTAAGTTAAAAATATTACCTATTAGAGACTGAATCTGTTTGAGAAAAGCCAAATTAATGTACAGGATATCCAATAATAGTGCTCCTGAATATTTACAATCACTATTCCAGTATAGACTACCTGGTAATACTTCCCACCTGCGATCCATGTCTACCAAACAGTATAAAATTCCCAAACCAAATAAGGAATTATTTTTAAAAAAATTTCCAGTACTCTGGAACTTTGCTTTGGAATAGTATTCCAGATGAGATTAGAAATGTCCACTCTGTTTCCTTCTTCCAAACCCAGTATATCCAGTGGCTTCAGAGACGCAGCTAAAATAAATAAATTCCTTTGTATGAGGGCCTCAAGGTAGATTAGTTCTTAGCTAATTGTGTTACCCTCTTTAAATAAAGTCATTATTATTATCAAATTGCTTTACACCAACACTTTAAAAGCCATGTTATTTTTAATGTATGTGGTATATCTATCTATATATATATATATATATATATATATATATATATATATATATATATATATATGTATATATATATAATTATTAAAATGATTAGGATATATAATGTACTAAGCACTTTAAGTATTGGGCAAAAGTGGCTCAATTATGTACACAAATAAATTTTGGGAATTTTTATTTTTTACAAAATTTTTTTAATACAATTTTACACTGGGAGTAAAAAACGTGCTAGGGTTGGCAACAGGAAACAGGGACTGTTGGCCAACAAGAAACACAGAGTTTTTTTTGTTTTGCCTAATCAGGCTCAAGATCTGTTATGATCTGTACTCCACCAGCGATCTTCAAAAGTATTGACTTGGCACAGTTACTGTCTGGTTGAGGATTATTGAATTCCTTTAAACCTTAAAAATTTCACACCAAATCATGTTCCATCTGCTCAAACTTTTTTAATTTGAAGAACTAAAGGTGTTAGCTGTGAGTGCTATGTTAATGAAATGAGTTTCCATTCAGCTGGAATTTTATGTTTACACAAGATCCTGTAACTTATTCATTACTGGTATTTAAGATACTGGAATGCATCCTGATAGACTTATATACTGTCACTAGAATATGTGAGTACTTGTGTGTTTATGTAATATATATAAAGCGTACAAACTAGATCCTATATATATATATATATATATATATATATATATATATGATGTAGTTGTACACTTTACATGTGGTGTGTGCAGTTTCATATTTTTTATATGACAGCATGATGAAATATTACTTATGCAATTTTGATTGACCCAAATTCTAGAACTTTTCCTTTTACTATTGCTATCAACATTTTGGCAGCCATTGTTTTAATTGATTGTCCAAAGGGAATTGGGAATAAAAGATCGTGTCTGTCTGAATATGTCCAATTTACCCCACAAGGGCTTGTTATGCCATATATAGCCTATCATAGTCTATCATGCACTGAAAAAGGTGTTAAACCCCAAACAAAAAGAAGAATAACAACAAATAAAACAAAGGGAATGGGTTAATTCATAGCAGGTGTGGGGAGAGGGGTGGGTGGTTTACCTGTAACATGGAATTCACCCTAAACACAGAAATGGTTTTGATGTTAACTTAATAGGAGTAAATAATTTCACCTTTGTTCACAGAAGATTGTGAAAATAAAAGCCTCCCAAATGACAGAAATTTATCCAACCAATGCATTTTTATGCATTAAAATATGTGATGCAAATATCCGGTCACAAATAAATTACAGTCAATCTGGAATTTCTGCATCCAGTATTTATATGAATATCCCAACAACTGGAAATGCTTAATGGTGAAACTTGCACACTTTATGAATGAACAATGATCATCTTCCCTATAACGTGAGTCAATCTGTGACATAACATGGAATTTCAGTTTCACATTGTGTTTTGTAAAATGATTTTGTCTGTTTCTATTTATTAGGAAGGACAGTTGCTTTTTGATTTATGATTTGTAAATAAAAAAAATCTGCTTTTAAATGTTAAATGTTGTAGAACTACATCTGGGACTTTTTTAATATGCAACAAATTAAAGGTGCAGCATTTGAGTCAGAATGAACAAAATAGTTTGTCCTTCTTTCTCTCTAAGCTATTTCCATTAAAATGAAAACCATGTAATAAAAAGAATATCAAGGCTTGCAGAAGCTGGACATCATCTAATACGTTTCATAAATTCATTATTAAATCATTACCCATTTCAGATTGTCTATATATTCACTGTCTTAAGACTTTATCTATTAATAGGATTTGTCTGCGTGGGTTCGAGTCTAGGATTCGGCAAATGTGGATATGTGAGAAAGCTTGCCAGTAGCTTCTCGTGGGTCGGTGGTTCTTTCCAGGGATTTCCCGGTTTCTTCCTCCACCATTAATACTGGCCGCCATGTATAGCCTATCGTGTGCTGAAAAATGGCGTTAAGCCCCACAACAACAACAACAACAATAATTAATAGGATTACATGTACAAGTATTTACAGCATGGGGAACGTTCAGATAGAGTGTGTGCAAAGTGACCTATCGAAGATCTGGTCACTTCGTATATTCACTGAGAACTAACTCTGTATAAACTTGGGCATTTCAGGATTTTCACATGCACAAATATTAATAGACAAAGTATATATTACAAGAAGTGTTCTGAGTTTTTATTTTATTGATTTTGTTGAAGAAATATTTGGAATACACAATGCATTTTGAATGTACCGGTACTTATTATTATGCATCCATTTTGAAGCATATACCTATAAAGCAAAGGGTGGCCATTTGGTTTTCAGCTTGTCAGTCTCCTTCTTAACATGATCATTTTTGCATGTACGGAACAGAGCATCTGGTGTTCTTGAGTTCTATCAGTGGCCACCAAAAGCTACTAAGTATACAATATGCATATATGGTATTTAAAGTTATTGTGGAAGACTGTGGCATTTTCAAGACCAATTATGGTAGATTTTTGTGGTATTTTCATTGATGGTTGTCGTAGATTTTAGTTTATTGTTGTTGGTTTGTGGTAAATTGTTACACCCCATATTTGCTGATATTTCTGTATACAATACTCCATTATGAATTGTACCCCACCTTTAGTATTCACCTATCATACCAGTGATGTCATTAGATGTTGGGATCTGGGGATTTACCCCGGCAACTTTGCAGATAGTACCCACCTATATTCAGTAAATCAGTAAACATTTTAAAAAGAACCTCCTACTTAAGTGGAAAACCTTTGTAATTGTAAAATTAATGAACACACTGCATACATGTAGTTAGTCTTGCTAAAACTTGTGATCCCTTTGTAACTTTTAAATTTCAAATCATACTTTTCTCTGTCTGCACAGACTTTTGTAATTTATAAAAATGTAGTTGGCCACAGTGTGTGCAGTGATAAATTTTTCCCGTTTATAAGTCTTACTGGATACTTATCATTTGAAAGGTAGACAGCACACAGAAACTAAATCTGCCGTTAGGTTTACATTTACCATGAGTTAGACTTGAAAATGAATTGGTTTATTTGGTGTCTACCCTTTGATCGGCTAGCACAGAGAACAGATGCATCTTTGAATTCAAATGAATGGCCTACTTGGTGTATCTGCTTATGTTTACCTTAATTTTCAATTTGTACTTGGATTATATTTAACATGTCATCAATTTGACCAGCGTTGAAAAGGAGTATGTAATGTATACATTTTGAATATTATTATTATCATCATCATCATCATCATTATTATTATTATTAACATAAAAAACAATTATTGTACAATAATTTATAAAGATAAACATAGAAATTATTATTCTTTAAATAATATCTTGATTTCAAAACCTAAATATCAGCCATTATTTTAAAATAATTTTGTTTTATTTTTATTTATAATTGATTTAAAAATTTAATTAGTAATCAGACTCCTTTATTAATTAGATTTTAAATCCTCATGTTAATATTTCTTTCTGTCTTCTGGAGTCACATAGTTCAGTGGTTAGTGTGCCACACTTGCAATCAAAAGGGTGTCGGTTTGAATCCTACCATCAGATCTGCCTGGGTCAACTACCATGGTATGTCCTTGGGTAAAGTACTTTACTGTCAGGCATATTTGAACCTCAGCGGAGTCATACCAAAGACTTATAAAAAATGGTGCTAGCAGCTGTAGCATTAAGAGGTTATTATTAGGACTGGTTGGCCTGGTGTCAGGATAATGTGACTGGGTGGGACATGATGCCACATACTGCAGACATTGTACTGATGTGACTGAAAATTTTTTAAAACTTTCTTAAAAATCCAAATCACATACATACACTTTACTCCAAGCTGCTGCAGTGATGATGCAGAGAGGAGACATTTCACAATATAAATCAACTAAAATATCAAAATTAACAAAAATTCATTTCAGCTTCAGAGTTTCAAAAATATCTGCAGAATGTTTTTACATTAGTTTTTATTGGATGCAGTTTAACTGAAGGTACTTTAAATTTGTCAGTTAACATTACTGCAGAATCAAATTTGTTTGGTAAATCTGAGAATAAAACTGAGGTAGAACTATCACAGAGAGCAGCAGCTGTTTTGAATGTGATGTAAATTTAGAAGAATTACATTTTGTTACAGTGCTGTTGAGATTTTTTCATCACTGGGGCACAAGCAGAGAAGTGTATGTTTATTTACATTTTAAATTCTTGTGACTGTTCTAGTAGAAAATGAGAAGAAAACAGAACAATATTGTTCAGAATTTTATTGTTAAAAATATCCAGATGAATATTAAAATCTAGTCTGCATGTTAGAAAAATACATCATCTTCATTTTCTTAAGAATATATGCTTAAATTATCCACCTTTAAGTTCAACGCATCAATAATAATGAGCATACTGTATAAAATTGAATATATTATTGTTAGTAGGTGAAATTGGCTCCAAAATTTGCTTGGAAGTAGAGCATTTGTATTCAGAGAGTTTGGTGTAAGAAAAAGGGTCACTTACTGGTCCAAAACTTGTGTTCAATTTGAGAAGAAAGAAAAAAAATCCACATGCTTGTGACTGCAGTTTAAATCCATTCATTAAAGCTAAAGAGTAAAGCACTGTCTTCAATGCAGACTGATGATGCAACAGCACAGTACATACATGTATTTAGGCCAGGCCCTGATTATATACATGCGGATTTTTCAGAGGATTGTGCAATATCTTTCAGGAAACACCAAATGCCTAACTAATTTTCTTTAAAGTATATATTTAAAAAATATTAAAATAATGTGTGTTTAAAAGGGATATGTAATAAATACAAAATAATTTAAGTGCTTTGATCCAAGTTGGGCGGAAAAATCTCATTGAAATGGCATATAAACATACATCTCAGCTGATGGTCTCAGCATTATTCCTACACCACATCAAACTTGTTCTTTCTGCCCACTTGGAACAAAAGACAGATCTAGGTTTGTTATGTATTACACAATTAAAATTAGTTTTACCTCCCCCTCCCCCCAAAAAGCTATATATTGTATGACAATTTTTAAGTTTCTGATACAATGTTATTTTATTAATAGAGAGACAAAATGTCATCCAGGCATTAACATAGACACAAAATGTCATCCTGGCATTAACATAAAAACAAAATGTCATCCAGGCATTAACATAAAAACAAAATGTCATCCAGGATTTAACACAGACACAAAATATCATCCAGGATTTAACATAGACACAATGTCACCCAGGCACTAACATCAAAAGATGTTAACTTAGTAAAAAGCAGAGGTTAAAGCAATGTATCAATATAAATGGTCACTTGTAAGAAAAAAATGAATATTGTAAATCAAAAAATGTAAGAAGCATAAAAATTTAAAAAATTTGGGGAATTAACTCAATGTATTATTATTTTTCAAAGCAAAAATATTCATTCATTGTTGCATAGATACATTTACTTGGTTATTAATTCATAATTGTGATGGCAAATTTTCTTTACTTAAATATAGTAAGAATTTATTTACACTACAGAATTATGATTTACTGTATGTTTCCTGTTAATTGTATTCAGGGAATCATGGGAAGAGTGTGGTAAAAGGGAGACCCTGGAGGAGACTGGATTGCAGTTGAGAAATGTCTTTTATGCCACTGTGGTGAATGCAGTGGTGGAAGAAGATAACTACCACTACATCACTTTGTTTGTACAGGGTGAGATTGATACAGAGGTCAGAAAGGAGCCAATCAACCGGGAACCAGACAAATGTGAGGGTAATTGTGCATATTTTATATGGGACAATCTGTTCATTGTACCAGCTACTTACATGTTACTATAAAAATAGTTTGAGAAATCATTTCTCAAACCTTCTGCACAGGTTACTTGATTGTTGTTTGATTAGTATACAGCATAAACCAGGGAACTTTGGTGGCTCACTGGTTGAAGCACCACACTTGTGTTCCAAAAAGGTGCTTGATTGATTCCCACTACCAAATCCTCCAGGTTTGGTCACCTTTGGCAATGTACTTGACATTACTTACAATATAATCTTCAAAGTATTGTTGTGCCATAAAATGTTGAAGCAAACCAATATAAGTAATGGAAAGAAGGAACAATGAACAAATATAGAGGTAGTACTTACCGAGTACATGAGAGGTACCAACTGCTCATGGATATCAAAATCTCTGCACACTTCCAGTACTATCTACTATGGGAAAGACTAGACAAATGTTAAATTTTCAAAATAATCCATCTGGACAGTGGGTTCTGATTACAGTGACCAGGAAGGTATATGGTGCATCAGAAGAGAGGTCATTTTTAGATAAATGTATTATAGGAGGATTGGAGTTTCTTTATGACACTTGATGTGACTTTTGGGAATGCCCAAGTCTGGAGACTACTTTTATGTACACATTGAGCAGATATGATGCTATTACTGGGTTTTATGGTACAGTTATCAGTTAGAATGCACCATAGCAACTGTTGAATTGTAATTGACATCCTGTTGGCAAAGCAGGAAAACAGGATGCAGGGAAGTAGCAAAGAGATATCTAGAGCAGTGTGGAACACCTGGCACTGATCCAGAAAATGAAAAACATGGAAACATTATGAAAAAAATTACTTTTGTACTAGGTTTTAGGCATTATCCGATAAATAAAATAAAATAAATTGGACTGAAATAAAATAGAAACCAAATTCACAGTAGCATTGTTAGAGTTACAGTCATATGAAAGTTTAACATGCTAATGTGTCTGGTTTGTTGTGATATTTATGTTATTATCTTGGCAGTAGCAATTTTATTTAAGTATTTGAATCCATAATTTATTTGTAACACTATTTTTCCCATTAATTTAAAATTCAAGTAAAAATAAAGAAACTAATTGATCGATTTAGCTATATTACCTCAAACTTTAGGTGAAATATAAATTTTCACTCATATGGACTAAATACAATGATCTCTGTTTAACCACAAATTCCTTACTCCCACCTCTGTATTGATTTGATTTCTCCATTTATTTCAACCAGTGTTTATTAAGTTGGCAGGTATTTTATTACTTAATTGTATTGTATACCATTAAAACAATTGTGCCTTTTGTCAAGGCATTTTCTGAAGAGTATATTTATGTACAAAATATCCCCATTATTAGAACAAAGGGAGACATGTTTAAATATAGAAAGGAATGAAGAAATAAAATAGGGCTTCAAAATCAGATGTGCAGTATTTGCACATTCATTTAATTTTCCAGCATAGTGTGTAGAAATGATTGGGAATCCTGCTGTCACATGGATTAGAATAGACCTTGTTTTATATGATTATGATTGGGAATCCTGCTGTCACATGGATTAGACTAAACCTTGTGTTTATGCATATTCATGGGAATCCTGCTGTCATGCGGATTTGAATAGACTTTGTTTTATATCATTATGATTGGGAATCCTGCTGTCACATGGTTAGAATAACCTTGTTTTATATTATTATGATTGGGAATCCTGCTGTCACTTGGATTTAAAAAGAATGATTATGATAGGGAATTCTGCTGTCACATGGATTAGACTAAACCCTGATTTGTATGCTTTTGAATGGGAATCCTTTTGTCATATGGGTTAGAATAGACTTTGTATTGTATGATTATGATTGGGAGTCCTGCTGTCATGTGGATTAGAATAGACCTGGTTTTGTATGATTATGATTGGGAGTCCTGCTGTAATGTAGATTAGAATAGACCTTGTTTTGTATGATTATGATTGGGAGTCCTGCTGTCATGTGGATCAGAATAGACCTTGTTTTTTGCACGATTATGATTGGGAGTCCTGCTGTCATGTAGATTAGAATAGACCTTGTTTTGTATGATTTATTATGATTGGGAGTCCTGCTGTCATATGGATTAGAATAGACCTTGTTTTACATGATTATGATTGGGAGTCCTGCTGTCACATGGATTAGAATAGATCTTGTTTTACATGATTATGATTGGGAGTCCTTCTGTCATGTGGATTAGAATAGACCTTGTTTTGTATGATTTCAACTGGAAATCCAGGTGTCATGTGGATTAAAAGAGATCCTTTCTTGTTTCCTGATGACTGGAATTCCTGCTGTGATGGGGATTGGAATGTATCCTGTCTTTTATGCTTATGATTGAAAATCTTGCTGTCATGTGAATTACGATAGACCTTGTTTTTTTGTGATTATGTTTGGAGATCCTGCTATCACATGGATTAGAATAGACCTTGTTTTGTCTGCTTATGTTTGGAAATCCTGCTGTCATGATCTCCACAACTATTGAGTTGTATTAAGCATTATTCTTATGGCATGCAATCCAAGTCTGTTTTACTTTCTCAGTACGTATCCTCATAATGAAAACATGAAAGGCATTTTTTGAGCTGTATATTTTAATGTGACAATTTGCTGAACACATGAAAAACACAACCCTTCTTTGTAATCTTTTTATGAATTATGTCCAATAAGGAAAAGGAATTATTACTACCTGATACAGAAAAGGAAGTGTTACTAACTGAATAAGTTTAATACATATAAATTATGAAAGAAAAAAGTTACATATGTACAAGTCTGTATTTTATATTCCAGAATGGATCTGGTGCAACTGGAATGAATTTCCACCATCAGAAAAACTTTTCTGCCCACTGAGAGTTGTTAGAGAGCAAGGGTACAATCCATTTACATATCCACAACCCTTTAAGAATGGATCCTGATGTGGAGAGAGTCAGAGAAATAAAATTATAAGGGATGGAAAAGAATCTTAATGTAACACAGATATCACAGCTAATACAGCATGCTTAGCAATGGGTTTAAAAGGATTTTTTTGACGATCTTAACTCTTAAGTATATCAGAGATGTTTCAAAACTCTGCAGTCAGAAAGAAGAAATGGATGCTTCTTGATTTCCTAGAAATCTCTTCAGACAATAGAGCATCGTGAGAAACTTTTATTAATGATTACTGACATTGTTTTGAGATAAGTTTTGTTTTGCAAGGCCATAGTACTGTCATCTAGTTTGATGACTCCAGCACAAACTGAGCTTTGGAAATCACTTAAAATTCAAAATTTAACCAAAGTCACTAAAGCTTGAAATATGGATCTCAGTAACCTACTTTTGTGATGAGGGTATACTATTCATTAAGACACATCCCATCACTAAGTTTCATAATATCAGGTAGAGCTTTGTGTACTGGGTGCAAAATTCCTGAGCAACAAATGCAAATATTTGACAAAGAATGTAGAGATAATGTACAAGTAGGTGCAAAGTTAGCACCCTCAGCTCCCATCACAGGGAATCGTGCTACAAAACCCACACCAAACAGTTGTCTGGAAACTAGAAAGAAAGAATGATTGAGATACTGTGAGACTGCCCATACGTATATGCTTTTATTTGTTCTTATGCCAACTCGGGGTGGTACAGTAGCTCTCCTCAACTGATGGAGAAGAACTTAAAAGTTTTTTTGTTCCTTGTAATTATTTAGAATCAGTTTTCTAAGAAAGAGAAAGCTATTGTTTGTGAATGTTATTGAAAATATGCAAATAATATGCATGCCAATTTGGTGGTAAATGCAGGTTTTATTTCAGTATTATACACATCAGAGAAAACATGATATCAAGTTATTGTTAACAGAAGGCCTTGATATTTTTATTTTTAGAGTGGGTATACATGAAAACTCTTGAATGAAAATTTTGATCCAAATAAATCGTTACATTGTGCAAATCTTTTTGACATCATTAATCATTTCCCTGCAGTGTTACATGCATTTCAATTTGTTATGGATAATAAAGATTAATAATTGTGAATCATCTCAGGGACTTTATTTTTATGACAGTATATACATATATATGCAAATAGAATGTATATTACCTTTGACAACTTTTTTTATGTAATCTGTTTTTTTCCATTTTGTTTGAAGAATAAAGATCTCTCAATATAAATTTAAATATTTAATGAACTTTTTATTAATTATGTTTAAGATCTTTGCCATAAAATGTGTTTTAAGGTCCAAATTAATGCAAGTCACTTGCCATAACTAGTACATTAGGCTCCATAAGTCACTTAAAAAGATTAGTGCTTTGAGGTCTATATTAATTGTCATAACAAGTACTTATTAATAATATGCTTGTCACTTGCAAGAACTAGTGCATAAAGGTCCATGTCATTTATGTACAAGTCGCTTGCCATAACTAGTGCTTTAAGGTCCATATTAATTATGTACAAGTCACTTGCCATAACTAGTGCTTTAAGGTCCATATTAATTATGTACAAGCCATTTGCCATAACTAGTGCTTTAAGGTCCATATTAATTATGTATGAGTCATTTGGCCATAACTAGTGCTTTAAGGTCCATAGAAATTGTTAATTGGTGGTTCCAAGTTTGTGAGGTACATAAATTGGTGACATAAAATGTAATCAGCAAAACTTGTGAATTTTGGCCGTACAGAGGATTTATCAAGACTGAATGTAGGTGATGTAAGGCAATCATTGAAGAAATGTGCTTTAAACAGATAAAAGTAGACGAGAAGTTGGACAAGAATTACAGATTTAATCAAAATTACTTACCTTAAAAATCCATAGCAATAAAAATATATAATTTCCTGTACTATATGTCTGAAAATGAATGTCTTATCTTATCTACTTCTTGGCTTTCTATTAATGGGAGTCATGTGACTCGTCTTGGAATGTAAGGTCCATAACTTCATAATTGATGCCTGTGCATGAGGTATTGTTATGGATACCTTTCTTGAAATTTGATACAAGTAGCATTTTCATCTTTAAGGGGCATAATTATTTGCACAAGGTGGTATATTGGATATTATATTAAGAAAGGTGTCTAATAGAGATATTCTCAATTTTCATTGGAAACTTTTATTTTCTTTTCTATTTTTACATATATGATTTGTATCAACAAATACAAAGACTGAATGAAAGTAATATTAATAAACATTCTCTGTACAGTTTTTAAGCTCCCCATCATAGACTACTCTGGGCTGGATAACCATCCCATGCAAGCTGAACAAAAAGTGGCATATATTATATTATATTATATTATATTATATCATTATATAATATATATATATATATATATATATATATATATATACACACACACAGACAAATTATAGGACTGAACATAAATATGTGTTTTGCTGCAGACATATAGGTGTTAAGAGAGAGAGGGAGAGAGAATGAGTAATTATATGCACCCTATATTTATATGTATATCCAGTGGATCCAGTGCACTTGGAAGGACTTATTCGCCATATGATTTGTATTCTTTATATATATATATATATAAATATATATGGAAGGACTGTTATTCTCCATATGATTTGTATTCTTTATATATATATATATATATATATATATATATATCCCCTAGTTTCCGTCTTTAGGCAATGAGATATTGGAAATTATATTTTAATTATCATTTATGCTTACTACATCTACAAACCTGAGGGTTTCAAATCTGATTTTCACTCTGAATTTGTCTACAAATAAAGATCTGACTAAAATTATCGGTGGGATTTTGTATGTAAAACACACCTTGAAAACTACACTCACCTATAGAGGCATTGTCGAATTTTGAATCTCTTTTTGACATATCTTTTTCAGTGGATATAGAACAAACATATATGTAGAATTTAAATCTGACCTGTGAAGAAATATTACTTGGACTTTTAGATTGGAGTAAAGCAAATCTGATTTGAAATTTATTATACCATGTGGAAAGCAAGAAATATTCAATGTAAAATGAACAAACAGCAATTACATATACAATAACTGCATTTTATACCACCCAAGGCAGTTTGAATTACGAATATTATCAGAAGGCATTTGTTAACACGAGGCAGGAATTGTTAAATTTTCTCACACAACGTGACACCCCCACGCTTGAGAATAAAATCGGGATTTTATTCACAAATTTTGCTCCGTCATGCGAATATATGTATTTACGCGCGATATGAATAGAACGAAGTCCTAACGAGCTTACACGGTAACTACGGACACAAATATACAGCACTATTTTCGACGATTCTGCTGACCTAACTTAACAGTTTCTGTACTCCTACTCGTGAAATCTGCTCCGACGTTCTTGGTGCCCTAAATGTATCTAATCTGCATTCGGTACCGCTGTAAGAACAGCGACCACCTCATCAGTCGCCTATTTGATAGCTTCCATTCTGCGAGATAACGAGAATGGCTGATGGTCGGTCTCCAATAAAAAAACTTCCGCCCATACAAATATTGGTCGAACTTTGATATTCCGAACATGATTCCAAGGCATTCCCTTTCCGATATGGAGTAGTTCTCAGCCGCGGACAATTTTCGACTGCCATATGCGACGGGAAAAGTATCCCCTCGTATTCCTGCAGTAACACTGCTCCAAGATCCGTATCGCACGCTTCGGTGCGTAACACGAATTCTTTGGATAAATCTGGTAGACGGACAACAGCGTCGGATGTTAGTCTGTCTTTCAAAGTTTGGAAGGCATGCTCGCATGCATCCGTCCAAATAACCTTGTTCGGGGCCCGTTTCCTGGAAAGATCAGACAACGGTCCGGCAATCGCGCTGAAATTGGCCACATACCTCCTGTAGTAACCGGCTAATCCCAGAAATGACCTCACCTCGATCTTCGTTGTAAGGTGTTTCGCAGCTGCTCTACCTTAGACTTCTCTGGTGACAGTATGCCCTGGCTCAGCGTGCGTCCTAAATAGTCTAAGGTTCGGAATCCGATATGGCACTTTGATGGATGAGCCGTCAATCCAGTTTGATGTACCCATTCTAAAACGTCTGCTAGTAGAGCTAGGTGTTCACACTACGTCTCCGTGGCTAGCAGGAGATCGTCCATAAAGTTGTAAACACCCCTATCACGCAAGGGTTCCAATAACTTTGTCATCATCCTGGCGTGGTGGTACAAGATCCCCTTGTACATAAACCTCACCTCGCCATTTGGAGTTCTTTTCTCCGTTTCTTCTGCAGCGTGTTTATGCAACTGCGCCAGAGTTGCGTCTTCTTGCGAAAGTTTCTTCAACTCCGCTGGAAGCACATTATCAACCAGCGACGAAGTAACTTCCATCGGTGTCGACTTCTTCAGGGTGTTGTAACCGTCTGTTTGGGCTACAACTAAGTTGTGATAAACGTCTCTAGCTGCATATTGAAGAAAGGCCGAAACATATTTCCCGATGCTGTTCAGGAATCTTGTGGACGCACGGGAGTTTCTCGAATTGAACGAGGAAATCGTCAATCGATTCTTCCCTTTCATTAAATCGCGGAATGTTTATCTGAACAATACGGTGGTCAGCAATCGGTCGTCCATTCCCTCCAGGGTTCGAACTTGTGTCATCTCTATCTGCTGTTCTAGCCGCTATTCGTAGCTTTTCCATCTCGAGAGCATGAGCGAGCTCTCTTTCCTTCTCCTTCGCAGCCTCTTCTATCCTGGCCAGCACATTCTGGGATTCTCTTTCTTTCGCAGCAACTTCTGTCCTGGCCAGCTCATTATGGGATTCTCTTTCTCTCGCAGCAGCTTCTATCTTGGCCAGCTCTGGGTTTCTCTTTCAGATACTTTCTCTGCCTTCCATTCTTTTATCCGTTTCTCGATGAACGCTGAGAGGCTGTCCCCCTCGTAAACTAAGTCTTCCATACCAATGGCACGATGCTACCTTATCATCTGCCTTTCCGTCGCCATCGTAAAGTAATACTATCAATAAGTGACACCTTGCCTCAACTCACCACAGAGTTAACAGATGCAATAAATTCTTATCGACGAAATACTTACCCGTTTCCAAAGAACCGACTTGTCTCAGGTAAGATATCTGGCCCGATATTTGTTTCACTACTACTGTAAGTAAATGAAAGATAACAAGCATGCAAATGTGAAAATAAAAAAATACACAATGAAAACTCCCTCTTAAAATTTCAATAATACTTCCCAAAAATAATTATTTGCTTGTAAAGATGATATTTGTGCCTATTTCAAATCCCGAACGATGCCGCCACTTTTGTCACATGCCCCTACGGTATTAGTACTAACACCGGAGTAGGACGAACAATCAAAAGATTAAATAGCGCCAAGCCCCCAGTCAGCAAGGCCGACGGTCTTGGTGTATAAAATATAAAAATAATAAGGTGAAAGGTATAACAATTTAATAAACTATATCGCGGTATTCAACAATTGCAGGACAATATTTCAACGCAAATTCTTTTAGTCAGTACAAAGATCTATTCAAATTACCAGTTATTTAATCACACGAAATTAAAGGTGAGAGTTTCCTTCCCGTGTCCCTTCTACGTTACTCATCTGCAACTTCCGCCTTGTATCCCGATTCGGTACTTACGGTACCCTTGTTTCCGTTCTCCGGCCCTGCGCCTTTGCACAACTGTCTATTCTCCTGGCCCTGCGCCTTCGCGCAACTGCATATTCTCACGTGCTCTTCGCGTCTTCTCTCTAATCTTCAGGTGGCGCACTATCCCACCCGGAAAGCTTCCTCAGATTTCTTTGTTCCAAACCTTGTCCGAATTTTCCTAGAACTCCTTTGCCCTCTCTTTTTTACAAGTGCACAATTTGCTCTCGGCGTACCGTGATGTTTCTTTAGTCGCGTCAAAACCTGTACTGACTCTTCCAAAATGAATGTGACAGGATAATGTCCGGCTGCGTGAGAAACCCGCCCAAAATTTGACTATCTTAGTTCTGACTGGATGCCGGTTGTCATGGAATTGTATAAATCCCTTTATTTAATAAATACATGTACTCGGGTTTCGTTTTTTGTGTACAACGATACCCGCGGGTGATTTATGTATATTGTACAATATTTCGAAACAGTGAGTTCGGTTCATCCTATGCCACACGTGTGAAGTGCTTTGATGGGGAAAAACCGATATTCATCAAGCGCACAGACGATGTAGGGCTACATCGTCTGTGTATAAATACCTCACAGTAAGACGAAATCTTTACATTACGGAACGTCTTGTCAGCAAGCAGTTTACTCGGTACAGGAGCCCCTAGTTCCAAAATGTCAGAAAAACAGAGGAAGAATTACAGAATCAAACAAACGGAAACGAAACGGACTTTGAATTAAGGCCATGGAGCAAGAATATTAAAAGAAATTACTGAAATACAAAAGAAATGGAATACAATATGCGATGATGACTCCTTCCAGTTGAGCAGGAAGAAAGGACAGATCGACAAAATTGCGATATTGAGACTCCTTCCTGTGATCAGGGAGAAAGGACACTCGCCATACTGTATGGATTAAAAGATGACTTAACGCAATGGAAAACGGACTTGTGATTCATATTACGTAAGAAATGTTTAAACAACTTAAACGAATGCGAAGAACACTTATTAAACAGTTTAATATTATTAATTTAACTTTACCAATAAATATTATAGCTAAATTTTCAAAATTTACTGATTACGATTAAATTGACTAAACTAAACAATTATTCATGTATTATTTTAATAAATTATTAAATTATCAGTAACCTAACTATAGCCACTTAATATTATATTTACGATCAAATATTATATTTACGATCAAAATTGTCAGTCATGTATTAGACAAGAAACTCGTGGCACCTGAGCTACTGTTCACGTGATCGCGAAAGCGTAGTGTGAATGCTGCTCGTGCCTAATAAGATTTCAAACAACCTATGCGCAAAGCAGAAACAGTATAATAGATATCTATTTATTAAAACTATAAAACTATACTTAATACAAATTAAATATGAATTTAATTTAGCTTTTATTTATTAAACTTTAGACTTATAGGAAACTATGATTATGAATTAAATAACAACTCCAGAAATTTGATATATTACAAGAAATAAAAGATTTGAATGGCGTACAAACCCTTACTCAAAATTTAATAAAAACGAAATTTAATAAATTTAATACAAGAAACACACAATTATGGAAAAACATGAACACATAAAATACTTTAACTTTTGTCACAAGGGGGTTACTCAAATGATATCAATCTGAGAGTAACCACACCAATAAAACTTAAGGACTTCCAAATCTTCAGCTGTATTGTTATGTGAGTTATTTATTAATTTCTTATGTATATTATACATTATACCTATTGTACTACCACGTTTATTTTTGTATATTTTCTGTGTAGCTTCGGCTTGTGTAGTATAATGCAAATATTTTATATTCTTGTATGTGACTTAACAGGAGATCTATATTAGTAATAAAGTTGCATTTTATTAAGAAAAGTTTAGCACCATAGGATTCTTATCGGACACAGGTAGGTTCACTTCTGAGCCTGTTTATTGCTTTGTAATGTTGTGCTGATAATGTAATTTTTATAGCTTACCGTATATAACGTCATTACATGTTATCGTATATGCCCGTGTGATTCTTAGTACACGGTGTTAGGTTTATTTTCTGCTGATCAGAGCAGACCATGGTATCAGAGCTGACCTTGGCATCTGTAGAGCTGATCCATGGTGATCAGAGCTGACCGTGGCAACTGTGGAGCGGACCATGGTGGTCAGGATTGACGGGGTGGCGGCTGTAGAGCTGACCATGGGGTTGACTATGACGGCTGTGGCGCTGGCCATGGCGAGCCGTGGAGCTGACGATGGAGCTGGTTGAACGGCGGCCATGCAGCTGATTGAACAATGTGTTGCTGGTTGGGTAGCACGTGATCGGGCGTTGCTGACATATTGGTGGGCGCTGATTGCTTGATTGGCCCAGTGATTGAATGGTAGTCGGTGACTACCAGTAATGCTGACTGCTTGATTGACCAGTGTGACTGGTAGCCAGGTATGCTAGTGACGGAGTGTTTTGTGTAACTCCATACATGTAATCTTTTAGTCGTGGGCTAATTTTGGGGTTTGTTATACTCAGTGTTTTGGGACTGTAAAGATATTTTGTATCATCTGTTCCATTGTTTCATCATTTTGCTATTTGTGTAAAGTACACCATTTTTACCCCATTTTTACTATTTGAGTAAAACGCATCATTCTTTTCGTCGTGTGAAATTACTGTGAATTATTAACCTTTGCCTTGTACTGTGTAAGGTCATTTACTTGTATTCACATTTATGTTACATTATTAGGTTCGTGCGGATGGTGTTAATTTGTCCAATATTTGGATTTTATACACGCACCTATTAATCGTAATCCTTTGTTTCATTTGAGTCATTCATCGATAAACATCGTATTTGTATTACCATCAAGTGTTCTGTTATAAATCCGAAATCCGACCAGGTTATCTTCTTATACCGGTGGTCTCTTTGAAAACTGCCTGGGGTACGTAGTAGCACTGACATGTTATAATGTCGGGTTTTACGGTCTCTAAGCCTAAGCCGACCGGTGACATCCCTGGCTGATTGCAAAACAGTTTCTCACCACCGCGGCAAGGTTCTCTATAAATTAACCGCGAACTTGGCTGTGACGCAATGGCCAAGTCAGAGACAGGTAGTTTCTTTGTTTCAGAATCGGTCTAAAGTCGTAATATTTTATATAACACCTATTGACATTATCCAAAGTAATTTGAATTACGAATTCTATCAGAAGACATTCGTAAACATGAGGCAGGAATTGTATGCAAAATTCTCACACAACGTGACAATGTTGTTTACAAAAGACCATTACAATCTACAATGAGACAAAAGTTAAACACACAACTTTGTTAAACATAACATATATCGCATCACGCTTAAATGTTTGTACCATATATTTGGAAATTACTCCGCGAGAAGTTATTATAATCCCAAAGCGCTTACTCAATGTTATATGTATTTAGCGGCGCGGAGTTCATGGACACTGAGGTCCTTTTTCTTTTTTTCGTACCTAAACCCCGTTCAAAATGTTTTCCAAAGAGTGCGCCTGCACCACCTCTCACAAATAGAGGACGAAGTAGCAACACTATGCATTGTTTCTTAGGTTGTGCTGCAGTCAAATTTAGTATGACACCTTTTCCTGCTGAGCCTAAATCTTTGTAGCTCTATGGCTATCCCTGCGTAAAAATGAAGTGCACTAGACGTTCCGTTTGACGTCTGATAAATTATTTTAACAGCATACTTGACAAAAATGCATGCGCCATTCAAAAATCTTATTTCTTGTATCATCCAGCTGACGCTACAGTTCCACCCTATGGGAAATTTTACTTTGGCATTGTATGCGCGCTCGTATCCTGCCATTATTCGTACAAATTCATATATTGTGTTACTGTGGTTTTCTTGTCTCGTATTCAAATAGAATTTTCAACAATTCTGATGTAGCGTTCTTGGTGGTTTTGTCATAGTCGAGCACGGAAGCAATATAACTTTAGATGGTTTTAAAAATTATCCATGACAGGAATGCAAATAGCTTTCCCTCATGATAAATCTTGCTGATATCATCAATCACACCAGAAACACGATCAGACTGGTCTTGAATACATGTGATAACGTTCACGTATTCTTTACACAATTTTTTTTTTTTTTTTTTTTTAGGAACAATGATAATTCTGCTTCGGTAGATTCCACTAAGTAAACAAACTCATCGCCATCGCCAAAGAATTCTGATGCCAATCGCGATGGGATCCCTCTCATATCTGCCATTTTCTCTATTGTGAAATCTTTTGTAATGTTCCACATAGAATGCAAGTTAGCTCAGCGAACACTTGCGAAATATTGTCTCGACAAGAAGACAGTATGATGCCATGACAGAAACATTTAGACCAGAGTACCTGCAGCAAATAATATGAAGTTAGTTTGCTGATGTCTCTTACAACAGGACACTTGAATTCCAGAAGCAAGATTTTATTGCCGTCTACTAAGTAACCATCTTGGCTGTACCTGAATCTATCGATATTTGTGATGTAGATATCGTTGCAAATAACGTTCTTGTCCGTAGTGCTCTTGTAAAAATAAAATGTGGCCATAACCCCCTTTATTATATCACTGAGGAGTATGTAGTTGAAATGAGCTGTTCAAAAGAACACATTGATAAATAAATACATACTGTTTTAAACTGTCACGTGAGGTCAGCCAGGTTTCAAAAACAGTCTGTTTTTAAGATGTCTGCCACCACGAGGCGTGAGCGACCCAAGGTTGGAGTAGGAGTTTTCGTTACAAGTCGAGATCATCCAAATTGTGTATTGATTGGAGTGAGAAAAGGCTCTTTTCCCGGGTCAAAGCTCTATGGTTTGCCAGGCGGACTTCTAGAATTTGGGTATTTAGTCGTATGCACTTGTTGTCTGTGTAACAACACCAAAAGTTTTTTGTTCTTTTCTTTTGTCCGTTCCTTGTCCTACAAAGTAAAATGCTGCTCCAGATCAAAGGGGCTTGTATCGCTGTAACATAGCTGAATGGAACACCATCTTCACATTATCGGTTTAAAATCGGGTTATCATTAGACGCACTACGTCATTTTCAATCGACCAATGAGAGGGCAGGATTCCTCTCCATTTATCTCGTTGCGTTAGGTGTTTGGCTGATAAATCAGCCCCTCATTATGATTTTTCGGTTTATCGTCCATTAGTATCAACAGATTTGAGGGGGTGGATTTATCGGACTACATTAGGCCTACCATGCGCCAATGCCGCTCAGCAAGCATTTTTGAAACCACATGGAGTTTGCACGTTGCACTTGCATATTAAACAGGCGCGATCATGGCCATGTTGAGCGGTAGCGTCGGAAAATGGTCAGGCATTCCATAAATGTATAATAGGAAGTCAACTTTGTGTAGGCATACAAAGTCCAATGACAGAGCTAAACATCAGCACCAAATTTATTAAGTTATGCGAAGTAGAATTATGTAGAACATGTATGATTTTATAGGTAAATTATAAGCAACGACACGAACCCCTGTGTTCCAGATAAGAACTTCAAAATAATCAAGGTCGAATGCTGGCTGATTCGGACAATGGCTGACTGATTCGGATTAAAATACGGATGATTCAGACCCTGTGAAATATTGTAAGAACAACAATTTCACACACATGACTGATTTTATTTTAGTAGCTATTACTGTTTTCATTTACGAAAGGTAGTTCTTAAGTTCTAACCAAACCAAGAAGAAAATGTGAACTATCGTATTTAGATGGTGTTAAGAATTTTTTTTTTTAAAAAATGTATGCAACAAAAAATTCTTTTTATAACATTTTGAACCTTATCATAATTCAGGCGAGTATGGCCGACTTTTAATACTATCAAACGGTAATGTGTATAAATTGACCCATGGCTTGTAAAAGATTTCTCATGCAAATCATGTTTTCTTTGCATTATATTTGCTAAATAAATGTTGTTTAAAGAGTTAATGGCGAATAAAAAAAAGTATTAAAACTTTGTTTACTGTTGTCATTGAAATTTTACCTTGCATGCAAAATCTTGAACTTGGAGACCAACTTATTTTATATTCATTCCAACCTTTGAAAATATTGCAAATATTAATGAGCGTGAATATTTCATTTAAAGCATATATTAAATCCATTAAAAACTTTATTTCCGAATAGAGTTTGTATTATATTTACACATATTATGACTTCCATCTACCCAAAGATCAAAGTTATTTCAAGTCCTGTTATATTTTGTTTTATAATGGTATCTACATATTCAGTTCAGTAAATATGAAAATGACAACAAAAGTGCTTTAATTATAGCAGGATTGATGGTCATTGGATCTCACTGTTATTGGTTGCAGTTAGATTAAGGTCACACTGATCGAAGTATTTAAGAGATGTTGCTAATATGGTGAGACAATTATAACAGCACTGACTGGTCAATCCTTTTTTGAAAGTTTATTCATAGGAAGACACTTTCATCATTATTCTCTAATTCTATCAACAGAGATTAAACTTAAATATTTTTTACATATCATTTTCCTTATTATATTTAATACTAGGTCCACAAGATTAGCAAAATGTAGTCACATGATATTGTATCATAAATCATAAATCTGACAGGATCCCAGTTTCATTTTTTAGTATCCAGGTTTATGTAGGGCTATCTATATATAGTACAATACAGTTTAAAGATAATTTCTACATAAATCTAACAAAAGCATTAACATACTCAGTCCCAATAATTCACAGAATAGAGATGTTTATACTGTATTGAATTAAATTATGAGTTTGATAGGATCCCAGTTTAACTTTTTTCTGTAAAAGTTTCTTTTGAATATTCTCAGTATATATTATGATATACAGTATAGAAATAAATTGACACAAATTTAATTAAAGCATTAACACACTCAAACCGGTATACACATGTATAGAGACCAAAAAAAAGTATTACATGGGTCCTGTTTTCACAATTTAATTATCGTTAATAATTATATTATTTCTCAATAAACTATTTAAATTGTGCACAAGGTGAATGAGTTGCTTTGAAAACATTTCACCATTAAATTAGCAATGTAGATAAATAGTCTGATTATTGATTTGATTTGTATACAAGCTGATGCCATCAACTCACATGCAATGAGCATTTTGTTTCATTCAATGCAGTAATGAGAAATGTCATATTTGATACAATTGTAAATGACACAACATGTAAGAAAAAACTTATAGTTCACATGGTCTAATCCAAACTTTTACTGTGGTCTGCATCAGCCCCTAATATGGTCCAAATCAACATGTAATATGTTCAGAGTTAGAATTAAGCATGGAGTATCAAGTTGCAAACCAGACCTTATCTGGGTTAGAAGTAAACATGAAATAGCAGGATGCAAACCAAGCATATAGTAGCAAGTTGCAAACCAGACCTTATCTGGGTTAGAATTAAACATTTCATACTTTTTAATTCAGTGCAAAATATCTTACCAAGTCTGAAGAGCAATAGTATCACTGCGGTTTCTTTCTATTTAAATTTTTAGTAACAAGTTCAGAGAGGTAGATTTATAGATAGTAATTAATATTAATCATGCAGTTAATTAGTTAAAACTGGAAATACAGAAAGATATAACTAACAATTAAGCTCAGCTGTTTAAAGAATAACATTTGGGCAATGGACAACAAAGGCTATCCTGGTATGAGAGTATTACAGACATCTTGTACAAATGATTTGCTCTTTGTTCACCAAAGTGTGACACAACAAAATGCATCTTTTTAAAATGTCCTTGCACTTAAACAGTGCGTATGAAACCAAATTAAAAACAAAAAAATAACCAAAGTAAAGGGGGAATAAATGTAACAGTGACTCGCTGCATAATTTTCCTTGAGGGCAGATCTTCTCACTAGTGTAATAAATCTACCACAAAAAGTGTTACAAATATAACTAAATTTGGAGAAAGAAGCATAACCGTGTAGATGGAGTTTTGGTTACAGCAGGAGTCCATTCTACCTGTAAAAATGTGACATTTGACCATCACCCCTCCTTCTGATCAGCCAGTTATCCATTAGCCATTATCCAAAATCCTCGTAATGATCTGCACATCGAGTTGAAAAATACCAGATGGGATTACCATCCATTGCAGGTATACTAGATGGAGTTAGATTACATTGAAAACAGAGATGAATGGACTGACTGGCAGATGTGACCTTTCATATCCACAAAAGTGGGATATAAAACAGCTGAGTGCATTACAAATTAGCACCCAGTCATGGAAATAAAAGATTAAGCCAAACAAAATATTCTGTGTGTTTCTGGTTAGCTGACTGTCCCTGTTTCCCATTGCTGACCCTAGCACTTTTATCCGCAATGGTAAAAATAGAAAGAAAACAAATGACCTGCCTACTCTAATTTCAAAACCAGTGAAATAGGAAATACACATTTCTTTTGGCCTAAGTAAAACA
The DNA here is from genome assembly GCA_016617855.1 of Megalonaias nervosa. Classification (NCBI taxonomy): domain Eukaryota; kingdom Metazoa; phylum Mollusca; class Bivalvia; order Unionida; family Unionidae; genus Megalonaias; species Megalonaias nervosa. Next base: position 150,440 of record JAECUM010001576.1, read on the forward strand.
AATTGCCTACTACTGTTTTCTCATTAGCAGCCAGCTTAAAAACTTTAGAAATTGGAACATTATAGACATCTCCATTTACAACACTGTAACATGTTTTTGTAACATTGTTGAACTGACCCAACCTTATTTTAGAATTTGATCTTGCTGGTTCAAAGGATAATGAGAAGGTTGCTTGCACACAGTGCTATCCAAAAGCCTGCCAATGCCAGAATGACAAGATAATGAAAAGGTTGTTTGCACAGTGTTATCCAAAAGCCAGCCAATGCCACAATGACAAGATAATGAAAAGGTTGCTTGCACACAATGTTATCCAAAAGACTGCCAATGCCAGGATCACAAGGCTCTCATTACTTTTTGAATTGTCAAGTTATAGAAAGTGAAAAGGTTGGGGCATGCCCATGCTCAGAGCATTGCTATGGATTTTTCTGACCTTCACCTCATGATTCAAAAGGCTAGCAAGTGTTCCTGAATAAACTGTTTCACTTCCTAATGAGACATCCACAATACAGTGGAACCTGTCTTGAAAGACCACCCCTTTTGCCAAAACATAATGGTCTCTCATGACAGGTGGTCTCTCATAACGGGTCATAATACTATATAATCAATAAATCTGTACATGAAGAACCTGGTCTCTCAAGACAGGTGGTCTCTCATGGCAGTGGTCTCTCAAGACAGGTTTTACTGTATTGAGAGAAATCAAAAAGTGTTTAAGAAAAGACTTGTACAAGCACAATTTTTAGAACTAAAATCTTTGTGCAAATTGTCTGTGACTGTGACCTTGATCCCAGAGGTCAAAAAGGTAAGTGAATTGCCTTTGCTCCATCATCCTAAGTATGAACAGAATCCATTAGAGGGGTCAGGAAATATAAGCAAATGAAAATCTTGTGTTGCAGAGAAAATTATCTTTGCTTCTAAATCATACATACATGCATATTGACAGAAACCTTAAAAGGGTTTTAAGGAAATAAAAACTTCAACTAAATCCTGAAGGCAGGTATTCCATGACTGTGTTTTTCACCTAGATGTCAAAGGGACAAGTGAGTGTGTTAAAGAATGGATTGCCTTTGCTTTGTAATGATTAATTCCCAGTATGAACAAAATATGTAAAGAGGTTTGGGTTATGCATTTTGAATGAAAATGAAAAGATTTGTCATAACAAAACTGTTGATGAAGAAGACAATGATGTTATTGCAGTTGGAAAAATGACTGCAAATTGATTCACTTGTGGGCTCAACAATTATTAAGTAAATGAATATATAAATAAATTAAAAACTTGAACAGTAATACAACTTGTAGATAAACCAATCAATACATTTTTGAATGGTGGGGAAATATCGGTTAAGATAAGAATGTTGGAGCAATAAAACAGTATTCCTTATGTTGACTCACATGGGGCAAAGTCCATGATCTTGTTATCTTTGTCTTCATAACAATTATCTGTCATTTGATAAGTATATAAAAGTACAGATTTTCTGAAAGGTTAAAAAGTGGCAAGCAAATTCAAAGTTTTCTGTTTTGTTGAAAGAAATATTTGAATCTAAATTTTAAATATTTGAAATTTTATAATCAGCATGAACAGTTATCTCACAAGTGCTATCTGACAACATGTTCACAACAAGTTATGCCATTATATTGCCATTTATGTTCTAATGAACTATGTTAGGGAGTTTTTTATAAAATCATTTTATTTTAATGTAATGGCTGGTTAATTGCGTAAACAAACTAATTTTTCGAAAGCACTAGTCATTAATTTCATATCCTTGAAAGTTTAAATCGAAGTCATATAAAAAACCCTGACCTGCTTCACTAATTCATATATATCAATATGCCTATAATATCACAATGTTTGAAGAAGTTATATTTAATAGTATATGAGAGATGCATGTAGAAGAAAAGTTCGATATTTTTTGAAGTTGCACGTATATACAATGAACAGCAATTTACCACGAACAAGCAGTGCCTGACAGGTATAATGTCTCAATTATACTGGTAGGCAACACCGAGTTATTCCCATGGCTTGTACAGTGTAGGGCTGGTATTGTGTTTGAACTATACCATGGGAACACCTGCTGAATGGAGGTCCATTGCCCATCAGAACACCTGCTGAATGGAGGTCCATTGCCGATTGAAACACCTTCTGAATGGAGGTCCATTGCCCATCAGAACATCTGCTGAATGGAGGTCCATTGCCGATTGAAACACCTGCTGAATGGATGTCCTTTGCCTATAAGAACACCTGCTGAACGGAGCTCCATTGCCAGTTGAAACATCTGCTGAATGGAGGTCCATTGCCCATCAGAACACCTGCTGAATGGAGGTCCATTGCTGATTGAAACACCTGAATGGAGGTTCATTGCCCATCAGAACACCTGCTGAATGGAGGTCCATTGCCAACTGAAACACCTGCTGAATGGAGGTTCATTGCCCATAAGAACACCTGCTGAATGGAGATCCATTGCCTATCTGTACAGAGATTACATGCCTCCTTCAGACATTGGTTGTTTGCACTCTTTTGATGTTGGCTGTACATCCAAAGTATGATGATATCTCATTAAAGTAGTTATTACTAAATTTCACAACTGCGATGCATTTTCCTTTTCAAGATGTTCACAAATGTATATACTTTTTATCTGCCAACTGGTAGCCCTATAAGTCAGTAGCATACTAAGGGTAAATGGCACCCAGGGCAATGATGATGGCCCAAAGGGGTTTTTGCAACCCAAGACCTATGGTGCCCATAGTTTTGGTGCCCAAGACTTCTGGTGCCTGGGGTAACCACCCCGTCCACCCATCCCTGCTACTGCTAATAGCAAAGAGAAATTTACAATTAAATACATGTTCTCACAAGTTCTGCAATTAGCAGCCATTCATGCCAAACTAATTTATTTCCCATTTGCTCAATGAGACAGAAAATTAATAAATATGATGTAAAATACAATGTTGATGTTCAGATTTTTTTAGACACCACTGATAACAGATTTAGACACCACTGATAACAGATTTGTAGATATTATAGAAGTATCACATGCTGATTATCTGTATTTTTTATGTGGATCATTTTCAGGGAGTCTTGGGAGGAGTGTGGAAGGAGGGAGACCCAGGAAGAGACTGGGTTACAGCTAAACAATGTTCTGTTTGCTACAGTGGTTAATGCAGTGGTAGAGAAAGAAAAGTACCACTATGTTGAACTTTATGTACAGGGAGAGGTTGACATAGAAGTCAGAAGGGAGCCTATAAACAGGGAACCAGACAAATGTGAAGGTAAATTTTTGTCCCATTCTGTAGCTGTTCATCCTGTATGTCTATCTGTCTGTCCTTTGGTGGTGCTCTGCAGTTTCATATTTGCATAGGGTTAGAATTTTAAAGAAAAAGAATTTCCCCAGGTTTCCTCACTGGTTGTACTGGCTTGTATAGGTTTGGTATTGTTCAAAGAACCTTTAATTCCATCTATTTTGGTGTACGATTGATGGATGTAATATGGGTTATAGAGCTTGATGTTACTTCAGACGTGCACCTCTCACAAAACTGCTAGCTCCACTTGGTTGTTTTCACTTCCTGGACTTAAGTGGTAAATTGTTAAAAAGAAGAGCCAATAACATTTTTTAAAAAAACTTTTTATATATTTGGTAATTCATTCATTGACTTTCAGAAGCTGGTATTGTCTAGTCTGGCTAAATTCATTTTCCATATTTTAATAACTACTAATGATAGTGTACTTTAGACAAATTCAGGCCGACTTTTAGCACAAGGGAGCAGTCATTTTAGTTAGCTGTGTGCTGAGATCATGTACAATTTCCACAAGTACAATATCCAAAGAAATTTCCAGTAGTTTATTACGCTTCCTATATTATCAATGAAATGTACACGTCCTTTTCTTCTTCCCCGAGATATTTCTACCTTTCTACTTTATATTAAAAAGAAATATTAAATGCTACCTAAAATGAGTTACTACACAAATTAATGTTATTCTTGAAATAGAAATATAGATTGAAATGTTAGTAAATATGTACTGGGTCCTTTTCATGAAATATACATATACCCTTCTTATACCCTTGCCAATAAAAAAAATATTCTGAAATGCCAAACATTTCCTCCCCTACCTAGTAGCTACATATAATTTGTAAATAAGCATTATTTGTTTGCTACTAACTTTTATAAGGACTGCAAGAACTTCCGAAAAATCAATGCCAATGGTTGATGAGCTAACTTTGCATCATTTTGCATGCATAATTTTTACTAATACATGTACATTGGTCAATCAAGTATTAACAGTCAAGGTTTCTAAATTATGTTAAGTTTGTGATGACCTTTTGTAAGCATGGCTGCACACATATTTCTCATGTATCATTACTCCTCACCTGCATTACACATATCTTCCTTGTCCCCAGACACTGTAGTCTGGTGATGAATCCAAATTCCAAAACCATCATCCCCCAGACACTGTAGCCTGGGAATGAATCCAGATTCCAAATTCATCATGCACCCGTACAGACCTTTTTAATTTTGTCCTAAAGGTTTGAAATTTCCATCTTCATTGGTGAATGAGAAAGAGTATGATATTACATATGTGCATGTATCCAGATGGGCAAGACAACATAATCCATACTTACTTGAAAAGCATGGGGATAACAACATTCAGAAACATTCTGCATTTAACTTTTGTGTTAAATACATTTGTATGAAGAAATCATTATAGAATTTCCAGGAGAAAATTTTGGTGAATAAAAGACCTGTCAGGAGTATGAAATTGTATGTTTCAATGGTTACTTTAGTTAAAAATTTCTCTTCAGTAAATAAAATTCATTCCAAACACTCCATTGTTAAACATGAAATCTTGTGTTTTTCTTTTCAGGCTGGATCTGGTGCAACTGGAATGAATTTCCACCTCCAGAAAAGCTTTTCTGTCCATTGAGAGTTGTTAGAGAGCAAGGATATGACCCATTTGCATCAAGTAAAGTCAACAAATCTTGATGTATGTGCTTGGTTCTGGAATGTGCATTTTATAAAGAGATCGAGATCTAAAAACAGCTAAAGTTTTGATTCTAAACACAGTTGGGTGATATTACGTAGAGATGACATTTTATACAGTTTTAGTCATTCATGGCCTTACTCTCAGAAGGTTAATTTTGTCACACAAGAAAAGATTTTCAGGTTAAAATTTTGTAGCTTATTTCAAGATTTATGGTTTATTGACTAACTTTTGATATACAAAATCAAAGTCAAACCTAAAAGCAATGTATATAAATGCAGTTTGTATGCATATGTTATACAATCTGTAAATTATTCATGTCTGGTTAAGGTGAACTCAAATACAAGCAAAATCTGTAAAAAAAAAAGAATCCAGAGTTGACACATACTTCCTACAGTCATCATTCCCGCCATGTGACATACTGATGTCTGTTGAGAAAAAAATAAGGCTGTCAGATTGATGCCACCTACTCTGAAAACCTACCACTTTAAATGATTCAACATTTTATTTACGATACTCAGAGATACTGCTAAATGTGTACATTTTCATGTGAAATTATATCTCCAAAATTAAATCCAAACTTTCTTAGAACTGTCAAAACTTTGAGACACTTTCAACTTACTGTTATCTTTACATGTAACCAGAATGAACCAAGCAGTGTCATAGGTATGGATAAATACTACTTTATGCAATGATCTAAACAGTCTCATAGGTATGGGTAATTACTACTTCATGGAATGGTCCAAACAGTCTCATAGGTATGGATAATTACTACTTCATGGAATAGTCTAACAGTCTCATAGGTATGGATAATTGCTATGGTCTAACAGTCTCACAGGTATGGATAATTACTACTTCATGGAATGGTCTAAACAGTGTTATACATATGGATAATTACTACTTTCAGCAGTGAGGAGTTTATAAATATGGCAGTATCCTGTGCATTGCTGAAATTGTTGATTGCAGAAAAGAATCAAATTAACTCTTCCATTTAGCAAGTCTGTAGCACACATTTTTTTCTTTGAGATATAATTGTTATTGGCTGCTTTTGGTTCAACATAGTTCTTGAACCTTCCCAGCTGAATCAGGGCACCAAACTGACCATACTGAATTACTTTTGTGAAACAATTGCATAGGTATGATTTTATAAAATGATTACAATCAGGCATTAAAGGCATTTATGTGATCTAGATACACCTGTAATCAATTTGAAGTTCACCTACATAAAATTATGTCTGATCTGAAAATCATAATCAGACAAAAGTAATTGTAATTGTGTAATACAAGGTTAAAATAAGGAATGATTTCACCAAAATTGGACCATCTCTGAAAATCAGACATTTCCTGTAGATTTTTTTGTCAATAACTGATTTTGTGGATTTCATTGTATACTATTCAGTGCCTCACTTTGACACCTTAAGAATCACATTCATTTGGTATTTCACATTGAAAGAGGTTGGATTGATAAATGATATACTAGAGATTGGACATTGAGGTGTACAAATAAGATTGCCAAAATGTGAGTGAAACTTTTTATTAGTTAGAATTATGTTATTCTGTGACAGAAATAAAGACGATTCCTTTCAGCCTTCATCTTTAAATTTCTTGATCCATTGAATATTATGACCAGAGAATATAATCTAAGTTTAATAAATGATGACAAGGCTCATCTCTATGACCAGAGAATATGTTGTTGTTGTTGTTGTTGTTGTGGGCTTAACGCCATTTTTCAGCACACGATAGGCTATACATGGCGGCCAGTATTAATGGTGGAGGAAGAAACCGGGAAATCCCTGGAAAGAACCACCGACCCACGAGAAGCTACTGGCAAGCTTTCTCACATATCCACATTCGCCAAATCCTAGACTCGAACCCACGCAGACAGAGGTGAGATGGCAGTGATCCGTAACGGAGAGCACTTTAGACCACTCGGCCACTCGGGGCCCCACCAGAGAATATAATCTTAGTGTTACGTCTAGGGGCTTAAACATTGTAACAAGACAAGGGAAAACCCAACAAACTTTCAAGTTTCCAAAATATAAATTTGATTCCCTAAAATATAAAATAAAATCAAACAAAGTAAAAGAATTAAAAATAACTTAAAGTGTATGAATTCCTAGAAAGATCTCATAAACTGTACTATCAATTTCATATCAATCTGGAAACTATCCTAAGGTATTCCGAATGGAGCTTCTAATGTGTTGATGTGCTAACATGCTAGCACTACTACTAGCACTTAAGAATCAAAGTTATAAATCTCAAAGGTTTTACTTCAAGGTAATCCTGTGAAAGTAGAATATCACTTAAGTCCATGAAAGTTTCAGATAATCCAACAAAGTTATTTAAATGCTCAAGTCCTTAAATAATTTCACATAATCTTCAAGATACTGATTGTTATAGAAGAAATGTGTTTTCACTCTGCTGGTCCAACAAACAATTATAAATAAATACAATTTCCTCTCTCTGTTACAACACTGGCTTATGAACTCAAGAACCCTAACATGATGCTTTAATTTTCTTATATAATCACTATGTGTGCAACAAGACAATAAAATCTGAGTTACTAAAAAGATTTTTGAAAATTTAAATCATTAGACTGTAAAATAACTTAAGTCATATTCTGACATTCTCAAATTATTAAGCCAATCAACAACTAGGTCATGCATGATGGCTCTTACAGGACAAATGCACTCCTAGTTTCATGTCATGTTTCTGTGACGTCCACTCAAACTGAAACCTGGTGTACTTGACCAAAATAGTTGTTGACTTGAATCAACCTTGGGGAAAGTACATGTACTATTTTTATTAATGGCCAGCCACAGAATTAAATAAATTAAATAGCATTTACCTTCATGACATAAATAAAACTATGTTATAAATTAATAAATTATACAGATATCCATAACACTTACTTTAATAAATGATGAAATTGCTCATCTGTATGACCAGGGAATATAATCTTAGTTTAATACATGATGATAAATCTCATCTCTGCGAAGCTTCCAGTAGCCATTGTAAACAATAATTATTATGGAAAAAATAAATTCAGACTAAAGTGATCTAGACATTGAAATGTTGGCCACTTTTCTAAAGTTCTTCCATTTAAAAATACATGGTACCCATGGAAGGCAGTTTTTACAAAATATCCCAGGGTACTCTGTTTCCCCTAGAGTTCATTTGAAAACGATACAAAATTTTTAATTGGATGTATTATTGACTACACCACATTGAAGGTGCCTTCCCTGGGTCCCTTAGTGGAATGTCCCTAACTAAAGTTTTACTTAGTCTTTTTTATTTTTACATTTTTGCTTTTATTTTATTTGGCACAATATAGCAAGTATTGTGTTGATATACTGTTAAATTACATACATACATACATACATACATACATACATACAGTGCCTGTCATCTAGGTAAGAATACAGGTAGCAATGCAGTGAGGCTGTTCATATATACATTTTATATTGATGGATGCCGACACCAAAGCTGAGGTTAGTAGATACACACAAAACTGTAGACGTGTTTTGTTCTTTGTCAGTTGAAAGAACAAGTTTGATGTGGCATAGGGATAGGTCGAGGCCATCAGGCCAATATTTATTCATGTGCCATATCAAAAGGGTTCTTTCCCCTGACTCAGTTCAAAACACAAATGTGATTTTGGCACTGAAGTAGTTAGAATCTGGAAGTGTGACATGGAAATACATGGGTATGTGATAAAATAGGTCCACTCTAATTAGTAGAGGTAAGCAAAAAATTAAAATCTTTAAAGGTTTATTGAAAAGATCAATTGAATACATTCAAGCTTCTGTAGCTTAAAATTATAAACAGTTATATACATTTCTCATGCAGATACATTCCCTGATCACATTAACATTAAGAAACCTCTCAAAACCAGCAATCCTGGAGAGACATTAATAATAATAATAATAATAAAGACTTTATTTAATGAGGATAACTCAATTACAAAACAGAACTAACCTAACTTGATGCCGTTAGAGATAATATATAGATATATACAGATTTCAATCAATGGCTACCCATCTCACACATATATGTTCACATACATTAGTAATGTACATAGAAATTACAATGACTAGTAAATTATACATACAAGTTGAAGATAAAGTTACTATCAGTGTTCACTAGTCAGACTCTTACATAACCCATACCAACATATACTGTTATGTATATTTAATTTGTATTATTTGTTGGCTTTTCTTAATGACTTTGTTATTTATGTTACGTTAGAGGTTATGTTATGCATATCTGTATTTTGTAAACAACAGAATATATCACTAAAATTTTCTCTATCAATGTGGATTACAGATTCAGCTCATTATCAATGAAGGTAAAAATGTTTATTTGGGTCCGAGTCTTCGGACATAAGATTTCTACCTGGAAATTCCTAAACTTGTTAACAACTTTAAGTGTTGTATAAAGGTGACCAGCCTACATCCTGGTTTTATTAATGTGTCTTAGCTTTTTATGTGATGTTTACTCACTCTTGCCTGAACACTGTGTAGCAAAATCAGTCTTATTGTTGTGTTCAGCTTTTTCATTTGGTGGATTTATTGATTCAAATTATTATTCACTGGAAATACAACATGCTCCTCAATAATAGTTTCGGACTGAAACATTTGGAATTATAGTGAATTCAGACAAGGACATTTTATGATTATATTATTGTAATACATCAAGAGACTGTTGGCACATCATCACACTCCAGGCCACTGACACAGCACATTCGAGACTATGGGCACATCAACACATTCAATCTTGGAACTTATTTTGAATAGACTGAAATTCAATTGAACTTTATACATTTGGACTTCAGAACTATTTGGGATTTAATTAACAAGACCATAAGTTCTTTTCAAATTTTCACTTTGTATTCTATGGAAATAAACTATTTGTTGAATTTTATAAAACTTGTTGGTTTTCACTCTTTTCTGTTACTCAGTTTAAGACCATAGCATCGTAACAATAACTGTGTACAAAAATGTAGCCGAAGAAGGTGGATTGGCCATGTGGTGTTAATGAAGACTTAGATTTCATCCGTTTAATATACCCATCGTGAAAAGCTGATATGCTAGAAGATTCTTCGATTTCTTTTTGGACTCTGTTCCATATAGTGGACCCCGAGTACTGAAAACCATTTTTAACAAATTCTTTCTTTGGTTTTGAAATTAGGAAGATGTTGGCTGTTATTGATCTAAGGTTTGGGTGGTGGTGGTTTCTCTGCATTTAAAATTATTTCTGAAGTAAACTGGGACAGATTTGACTGAAACTTTATACATCATTTTGGCTTTCCATGGTGAAGTCATTCTTGAAATAGTAGGATGTTTAAAGTATCCATTGTCTCTTGAATATTTCCAGGTTGCTCTTTAGTATTATTGTAAAGGCTCATCTTTGCAGCTCAGATATTTTCTTCCTATTAACATCATAATTATTGCCCATAAGATATTACAATTGTCAAAATGGGGCCGAATGTAGCTCTTGTAAAAAGTAACATGTTGTTTTGGAATGAAATAATTTATTTTTCCTAATATTCAGATACAGTTTGACCCCGCTATAACACGGTAGTTGGGAGCCATAGAACCCGACCGTGTTCTAGACCGAACCGTATTATAAGCAACCAGGTCAGTTAGCTGAAGAAAATGTTACATGTACCCCAAAAAATTGAAGGTTAGGTAATAAATGCAGGCGGTAAAATACGTGCTTCATTGGCACAGTTACCATCTTAAATATATGCATATTAAACGAGAAATACAACTGTAGTGAAAACAGAGAAGACATATATAATATTTTACTTTATTTAGAGAACCACAGATTGGTACATATATGTATATACTGTTTACATATATGTATTTAATATATAGCATGAATAGAGTATCAACACCGTGTACTCACCCGCGAATCTCATCACATACATTGAATCCACAAATAAAAGTAATTCCATCGAAAATATACACACACACAGAGATTTAAAATATTCATTAAATTTGTGACAGGTCATATAGATCTGAATTCAGTGGAAAAACGTAGCACAATCACATAACGAATTGGTAGCGTTCGTAAACGTAAACTTTTTCCCTGCAAAAAGGAAACTTTCATGGCACAGTAAACGTGTTCCAGTCACGTTGGAAATCAAAAAATCCGTCAGATTCCATTGCTTTTATTTAAGTTTGGTACTGACTTCCTTTGAAGAAAGGTTCTTTGGTTTTTATTGAAGACTGTAGTCGGCTTTCTTTGATGAAGGGTGCATGCGTTATTGAAGTCACCGCTCAAGGACCGCTTTGGAGAACCAAACAAATGCCTGATTCTCATTGTGGCAGCAACATAAAATAATTGCACCGCATGATTGAAACTGATTTTGTTTTCCATTTGCTTAGTACATTTTCACAACAATCGGTTGCCTCAAAGGTAATCTGTTTTCTTTGAAATTTCAGCAAACTATTTTATCTGGGTACATTTTTAAAAAAGGAATTGGCCATCATTTGGTCGAGTGTAGTTACTTTTCCTCCCTGAATACTGAATAGACCAACAAGCCAACAAGTCAGATGTTGGGGGGGGGGGTTTGGGTTATTTTTTTTGCATTTGTGGTAATGGAGTGATGCTGCCTTCCACTCGTGCGTCAGAAATTTAAGAAAGGGTCAACGGACAATGAAGATGCAGGTATTCTGGTCAGATGACAGGGATTACAACTGAAAATGTGAGTGTTCTGAAGAATTTAATTCTGAGTAAAAAGAAGTGGAATTTTACTTACAATCCACATACAAATGTCAGTCGGTGTAAATATATTAAGTACTAGCGAGCGGCCGAAAATCTGGTGAAGATCGATTACAAGATAATGCCTCATCCGGTTGATCTCCACTACCAGAAATGTCAACAAAAAAAAAAAAGCAGATATCTCACAACATACAGTACTCATGCTAGATGTCAACATAAGCGATTATGATATAACAATGCACTGTAAAAATGGTTTGTAAATATGGACAAAGAATTTGTTTATGTAACAGTAGATAAATTTCAGTGCATTTTATATCAAATGTGTGGCTTCCTTTCATGGGGCCTCTGAATTTCTCCACTCCAAACCAATGGTTGTATATACAAGTTCATACAGTCAACAATGTCACCAATAAAAAGAAATAGCCAGATGGTATATTTTTCCGCCAATAAGGAAAAAAAATCGCAGTTTGCGACATTGGCGAAGCCCAATGCGATCCCAGAATAAACTTTTTACACGTTATTTTTGTACTTTTAAGAAGAAAAAAACTATTTTTTCATGTACGAAAACATTACATATAAAATTTCAGGAGCCACGCCACGATTGTCTTGTATTATTCATATGTAATCTCTTCCCCAAAATGATAATAAACTTTATACGTTTATTCGTACTTTTATGAAAGAATTTTTTTTAGTGTACGAGAAAAATACATGTATATAAAATTTTGAGAGCCACACCATGACTGTGTTATATCTGAATTTGTGATATAATGGAGCATGCTATAGTGGGGTCACACTGTATAGGAATTTGTTGTCTTTGTCATGAGACTTACATGATCAGTGCAAAGCAAATTAGTAACTTAGTAAAGTGGACTAACTTTAGTGAATTGTATCAAAAGAAAACTAGTTATTGGTGATAATAGTCTTTGTTGTCTATTAAGCCTTCCAAGATGGAACAGTGCCTCCAACATGATTGTAAATTATGAAGTATTCAGTTCTGATGAAGTAATGAGAAAGTATGTGTTCTCAATGATGACAAGAATAACTGATAGTAAGAACTGTTATCTTGAAATCTGTGGAACTATGACATTTGTGTAGTAGATGGAACAAATTACTTTTTAAATGCACTACAAGATTTCATTCTTAACAATGCAGGACACAGTCCATTGTAGATGTGTCTGTATACTTGTACATAAGATATCTATGATCTTTTATGTTTAAAATACTGTTATTTTATATCTGTATTTTAATTTAGATATAAAGACTATCTGAAATAAAGAATTCATATCTTATCTTATCTTATCTTAGCACATAAGCTCAATATTAAATTTTAATCAAAGCACATAGGACACAATAAGATATCTGGACTCGCAATAAATGCAGGGCCCACTCACTAAGATTTGTTCAGTTAGCAAGGCATAGATAATGGAAAAATTTTGCATAAACAAACTTATGTGTATCCAACAATTAGGCTACATAATTATACAAAATTCTGGTAATCAAACCACTGCAAGAGTTCATAAACTATAAAGCTACAGAAATCAAAGTTTAGACGAATGCAGACTTGCCAACCCTGACGAGTCTGTCTCAGTAAGGTGTTTGATTTTTTTCTGTAATCTCTCAACTTGACGTAATTCTTGGAAATTCTTTTTCCATTTCACATGACGACGGCAATCATATCTCCCGCCATGAGACATACTCAAACTGGCACGTGATGTCCAATAAACATACCTGTGTCCCTTCCAGCTTTTATTCACAAGAATCTGAATATTCCTTTTTATTCTTCTGTGTTTTTTATTAACACTTTTCAAGAGGCTTATTTCCCTTTCGTCTTAAACATGCATCACTTGCTGGATGCCATATTTAAAAAGATTCTATAATCAACAGTTTGATCATGCAGACATTTCACATGAACAAATAAGTGCAGTTTAAAGCGTCTGAGGTGCTGCTGTAAAGTTAGTCTGGTTCCTTGACTAATTTCACTAATTCTAATATGAAACCCAGATCCAAATCAAACACGGATGAACAAATTTTCAGGATTTTTGGCAATGATCATTTTTCCGTAGTTTTTGCTTTTATGCTGTAAGTCCGTATTTTAAGGGTAATTTTCATAAGACTTATGGCAAAATCGTATGGGTTGGCAGGTCTGAGAATGGGAAATCAGGCTTAAATACAAGAACCCAATGAATAAGAAAATTGGGAGTTATAACTCCTCTAATTGATGCAATCTTTTCAATATAAAATTGCATACCAAAGTTTGCTTGAAATTAAACAGTCCTTGGCTGTTGTTGTTATTGTTGTAGTAGGGTTTAACGCCATTTTTTTAAGCACAAGATAGGCTATAAATGGCGGCCATTATTAAAGGTGGAAGAAGAATCTGGGAAAACCCTGTGAAGAACCACCGACCCACAAGAAGCTACTGGCAAGCTTTCTCACATACCCACATTGGCTGAATCAGAGACTCGAATCCACACAGACAGAGGTGAGATGGCAGTAATCTGTAATGGTGAGCACTTTAGACCACTCAGCCACTTGGGGCCCCAAACAGTCCTTGGTGAAGCTCTGTTGCAGAAACCAAAGTTCAGGAGCATGAAGAATCACAGGGGCTACAATTCAATGATGAGTCAAAATGCAGGAAATAAAAGCTGCATATCAACTTTGGTTGAGGAAAAAGTCCAACAATCCTTGGTAAATTTTCTAAAAATAAAAAAACAGGATGGCCAATCACTGGTGATAACTTCTCTAAATGATGATGTAAACACTTGTAATCAAACCCATTTTAAATATTTTCAGTATCTAGCGTCAATGTGTTGCTAAAATCCAAATAACTTTGTAAAGTTATGATGTGAGCACTAAAATTAGGACAGGCAATAAGGGGTCCTAACTCCACTAAATAAAAGTATGAAAGGTTGAAAATCAAACCCATGAAAGATCTCATTAATATAATGTTGCAAACCAAAACTGGTTGAAATCCAAAAATCTTTGGCAAATTGAAGGTGCAGTACCAAACATTTGGAGGATAGGTAATTAAGGGCCACAACTCCTCTAAATGAGCACTGAACACTAAAAACCAACTCAACTGAGAGCTTGTTAACATCAATCTGCACTGAATACTGAAAACCAACTCAACTGAGAGCTTGTTAACATCAGTCTGCATATCAAATATGGTGGATATCCATTATCCCTGACAAAAATACATTGCTGAAATCAAATTGCTGAGAGATGTGCAGACAGACAATGTGCTGTACTGCGGGACTCTGTGAAGTACATCAAACGGGGACCCAATTAAACGATTAACAACAGGAATTTGTGAATGGAATGAAATTAACAGAATTGGCTCTGTCTTATGCTTAAAGCATATTATTTGGGGAAATTTTGGCTATACTGAACTTTGTCTAACTAAATCTTTCTAAACATTAAATTTTGCAAGTTTGTAAATAATCATAAATTTTATGCACTTTATGTGAGATTGAAATTTTGGGAATTAATTACCCTGTTACAAAAGTGGCTTAAAAAAGAAAAAATATAGAAAACTTACAAATAAGCTTACAATCAGAATAAAAAACATATCTCTGACTTGATCCACATCTTTGTATCTCTACTTAATTTACAAACTGGATGACAAAGACTGTCATACTTGGAATAACAATAACAATAAATCAATTAAGCATCTGTATCATGTCAGCTGTTGCTGCCATCACCACTATATAAACACTTGGAAAAGTCCACTGGTTGCCCTAATGCTCTGGAAATCTCATCCTGAAGAAGGTCGTGTAACACTCTTCCATCGTGCTTGTAAATCCACTTATCTTTAATAAAGTCGTACCTTTTGGGACCACTGAAAATAGAATAATTATTTACCTCATAAGTTTTTGTCATTATTGACGCTCTGAAACTGTACAAGATCAGTGCTAAAATAATCTAGACATGCATTCTACTATTTGTTTCACTGTTCGAAAAAAGAAAGTGTCTGTCTAAAGCTAATGATACAGGGTATGAATTATCTCCCTTATTTTGGTAATCTGATGACTGGGACTCTTCCTAAATCTAAAATGACATACATAACTTCCAGCAAGAACATACATTTTTGCCTCAGAAAAGCTTAAACCAATCAACATCATCAAAAAAATCTACATTTAATTCAGTAAAACCTACAACGCGGCTGTTTTTGAAACAGATCATGAATTACTCACCTGAGTGGGGAAGAGAGCCAAATTTGTTTGTTTGGAGTTTGTTTGTTGATGACATAGGTTCCCCATGTTTCACTAATTTTCACTGTCAAGACCCCATTCTGAAATGCAGCAGCAAAGTCACTCTTAAATTGTTGATTCTCCATTAATATCGTATCATAGATAACTCCTAACAAAACAAATCTACTGGTATATAACATGACTAAACTCCATAAGTCTTATAAACCCTAGTAAGATTTTATGAAAAATCATCATATAGCATTGCATAAAGAACTTATATTTTTCTGTAGCCTTTTTTTCTGATACAGAACATTATATGTTTACTCAGAAGCTGTCAAAAGAACAGGTAATAGACCTGGAGCTATCATTGCATAATGTGCCCACTGATCAGGGTTTATGTTGTCTGTTCTACTGATTAATGTACTTCTAACAAACTGCACTGATCCAGATCTACTGGCACACCCTTAGTACCACTTATGAAATGGTTGCTACTAATATTTATTAAACAATATAAATCATAATATTAGTATGTATACACTTCTGGCAAACATTTTTTTGCTAGATTTTTTAAACTTTAACTATTTTTAATTTTTGATTTACAACATTGTATAGCTTTTTTTAAATGTGTTGAATGACTATCCAACAATATGTCTATTTCCTTATTCACCATTTCTGATAGCTTGGTAAAACTTAGCACTGGATGGCGAGCCCACAATCAAAGAAGTGCTATAAAATGTGTGATTAGCCCCAAGGTCATAAGATTAAATGAGCAGGTCACATAATGAACCATGTTAACTTAATAATGATTCATTTAAAGTATGAACAAAATTCATCAAGGGGGTTAAACCAAAACCTTTAAACAAATTTTCTGTGATGTGTCCTTGACCCAAATGTCAAAGGGGTAAGTAAAAACACATCACTGAATTGTCTTAGCGTCACAATGATTCATTTAAAGTATGAAGAAAACAATTAGGATTAGGAAATATAAGGTAATGAAAAAACTTTAAGCAAAACTTTAACACAATAGTTTCCATAACTGTGACCCTGACTCCAAGGACATACTGGTAAAGTGTAGAACAAATTATCTTAACTTCATAACAATTCATCCAAAGTATGAGTAAAATCTATCACGGGGTTTAAGAAACAAAAGCAAATGAAAAAAACAACGTAATCATGGTGGCCCATTGAATTTTGGAAGGGTGTTATTTTTCCATAAAACTAACAGGACAATTGTGTACATCAAGCCCTTGGCAATTCTACCAGTGTATACCAAGTCCTTGGCAACTTCACCAGTGGTTAAAGAGTAACCCAGTTAAATGTGTATACCATGCTCTTGGCAACTCTACCAGTGGCTAAAGAGTGGCCCAATTAAATGTGTATACCAAATCATTGGCAACTCTACTAACGTATACCAAGTCATTGACAACTCTACTAATGTATACCAAGTCACTGGCAACTCTACTAGAGTATACCAAGCCTTTGGCAACACTACCAGTGTATACAAAGCCTTTGGCAACACTACTAGTGTATACCAAGTCCTTGGCAACTCCACCTGTGTATGCCAGGTCCTTGGCAAATTTACCAGTGGTTAAAGAGTAGTAGCAATGACAAGAATCTTGCCATAGCAGATAGTGAATTTCAGACTGGCACAATTGTTAAATTGGACCTAACACAGTATGAGTTCATGTCAGTTTATATAACCACCCTTCAAAATGATTAAGCATGATTAACAAGCTATATGGCCAAACCCTGCCTCCAAAAAACTCCCCCCACAGTCATAAACTCTGCCTCCAAAAAACCCCACACACAATCATATAGGTATGACTGGTCTTGTGGCTAACAGAGCTACTAAACTGCAGCACAAGATTAAATACCAAAATCAGAATATTTCAGATACAGCACAATATCTAACAAAGCAAAAAAAGAAATAATGTTATGAAACTTAAAAAATCCAACTTTTAATTAAACAATGTTTCTTGATGGACACTACAACAACAAAAAAACCTGTTATCGCACCCAGCAAAAACATCTATATGCTATAAAAAAAAGCACACAAAATCAAAATCTAGATTCCATGATGCTTGGTACATTGTCCAATATCTAATGATATACAGTCAAATCAGATTTCAAAATAGTGTATGTTAGCAACAACTGAAAAGCTGCATGGACAAATATAATTACATACTACAGTTTTGTTTATTTGTGATAATTATAGATAGCAATAAAAACAAATTTAGGATGATGAAGCATGCCCTTTACTTACACCAAAGGAGATGTCATATTCAGGTGGACACTTGAATCTTTCTGGTAAGTCTTCAAACAACACAGCAAGTGAATCTAGAGTATCCTCAACCAACTCCTCAAACTGATTTTCACTGAGTCTGCAAATTAAAACTGTAGAATCAGATGCTGTAACCAGTTACATAGTTTTGTTTATAAAATTAACCCTGGTTTGCTACAACCATTTTCAAGCATACTGGGTTTGTTTAGGTGTTGGAGCACCTGATTAGAATTGGACAAATATTTTGTACACTAACTTAGGACAAGTGGAACAAGAGTTCCTCAAAGGCACTGATGCTTTTCTGACTGAAAAGCATTTCCAGGAATCACAGACAAGACCAATCTTCCTTTTAACTGCCAAGTGATATTCTTGAGTGATACGGTTTTCATACTGGCCACTACTGGATGCAAGACTGCCACCATTTTCATTTAGGTCAAAGTGGACATCATTTGAGAACATTTGGTGAAAACCAAGTGTTGATATGACCTCCCATACTGGCCACTACTGGATGCAAGATTCAGAGACAAAATTTTCCATATGTTCTTTATGGCAGCCATATTTATTTTAGGTCAGACAAACGCAATTTATTCAGGACAAACTAGGTTTTACAATTAGTCATCTGGTAAAACCACATATCAATATGCCTTTCCATTTAGGAAGAGTGGCAATATCAAGATTTTGAAGAATGCTGTGATAGTGGCCATCTTGGATGTCAGATCAACACTATTTTCATTTATCACCAACTGCTTATCACAAGAAGTTTTCTGGTAAAACACCATACTGATTCATCTAACTAGGAGTAGCGATAGTGATAATATTTTTAAGATGGCTGCTGTGGTGGCCATATTGGATATTAGATTGGCACAATTTTTAGTTAAGACCAACTAAACACATAAGAAATCTTCTGTTGAAAATCCAATGCTGATATGATTTTCCGTTCAGAAGGAGTAGTAACAAAATAAATTCAAGTTGGATGCCATGGTGGCTATATAGCAGGTCTGATGGCACCATTTTTATTTTTATTTAAGACCAACAAGACATCGTAAGAAGCCTTTTAATGAAATCCCGATGCTAATATGACCATTCTTTCAGGAAGAGTAGTGATAACAAGATTTTCAAGATGGCCATTGTAGTAGCCCTAATGGATGTCCAGGTGGCACCATTTTCATTTAGGACCACCTCGACATCATAAGTCTCCTGGTAAGAAAAAAAACACTGATATGTCTTTCCATTCAAGAGTAGCAATAATAGGATATTCAAGATGGCTGCTGTTGCAGGCATCCTGCACATCAGATTAGCACCACTTTATTTACAACCAGCTACACATTATAAGAAGTCTTTCAGTTAAACCACCATATTCATATAACCATCCACTCTGGGGGAGTAGCAATAACATGATTTTCAAGATGGTCAATGTGGCATCCATATTGGATGTCCATGCAGAAACATTTTCATTAAAGACCAAGTAGGCACCATAAGAAGACTTCTGGTGAAACCTCAGTGTCATTATAACTTTCAAGGTGAGTATTGATAACAAGAATTTCAAGGTGACTGCTGGGGCAGCTACAATGGAGATCAGATTATCACCATTCAAACTTTTCAATTAGAACCAAACAAACATAAGAAGTCTGCCATGGCAGCCAATTTGGAGACCAAATTGCCACTGTTTTCAGTTAGGACCAACTAGACATCACAAAAAGTCTTTTACTGAAAACTCCATGCTGATATCACCATCAATTCAGGAGAAGTAGCAGTAAAGAATTTTTAGGATGCCAGCTGTTGCAGCCACACTGGCTGTCACGTCAACAATATTTACATTCAGCACCAACTTGACATCATAAGAAATCTGTTAGTGAAAATCCCATGCTGATACAACCATCCATTCAGGAGGAAGAGTAATAACAAGGATTTCAAAATGGATGCTCTGGCAGCCATACTGAATGTCTGAACATCACTATTGTTGTTGAGGATCAACTAAACCCAGAGTGAATGTGTGCATAAAGTTTCACAGCAACAGTCGAAGTAGTTTAGGAGGAGTAGCAATAACAGACAGATGATATGTCAGATGACAGACAACAGACCATCCCAAAATCTCTTCTGGCCTATGACCTGTAGAGCTAATAACTGGACATCTGTGCAGCCTTTTGAAACTATTAATTCCAGGCAAGAAATTTAATTTTCAGTTATTTTTCAGCTCTACTGTCGAGCTTGAGGTAGTCCTAAACTGTGGATAATATTAGCATTTGATCATTGTTTGTAAGTGATACTTACTGGTCCAGCTAAAACAACAGGACATACCATGACAGAAATAACCTTTGAACTCATGGCAGGATGGTTAAGCCAAGGCATCCTTGAGCAATAAGGAAACTCTATCATATGATATTATCGGTATGATATCATTTATTTATTTGTACTTATGGAATAATGAATTGAAAATGAGAAACCACTATCCACTACCAATTTTAAAAAGTTGTGGATAAAAGTCACCCACCCCCAACAAAAAAAGAACCAGGCCAACTACAGATCAACTAGTTTGAACCAAATTAAAGGAAACTGGACTGTTATTTTCATATGTACCTTTAATGAATGTATTAAGTGAGTGTAAATACATAGCAACATTGTATTAAATTCCAGTGAATATGTTTAAATACACAGCAACACTGCATTAAATTCCAGTGAATATGTTTAAATACACAGCAACACTGCATTAAATTCCAGTGAATATGTTTAAATACACAGCAACACTGCATTAAATTCCAGTGAATATGTTTACAGATATGGCAGATAGCCTGGGATACAAAAGTCGCCAAGACAGCTGAGACATCACCAAGTCATGATACCCTGGGATACAAAAGTCGCCAAGACAGCTGAGACATCACCAAGTCATGATACCCTGGGATACAAAAGTCGCCAAGACAGCTGAGACATCACCAAGTCATGATACCCTGGGATACAAAAGTCGCCAAGACAGCTGAGACATCACCAAGTCATGATACCCTGGGATACAAAAGTCGCCAAGACAGCTGAGACATCACCAAGTCATGATACCCTGGGATACAAAAGTCGCCAAGACAGCTGAGACATCACCAAGTCATGATACCCTGGGATACAAAAGTCGCCAAGACAGCTGAGACATCACCAAGTCATGATACCCTGGGATACAAAAGTTGCCAAGACAGCTGAGACATCACCAAGTCATAACTAGTCAATCAGCAATACATTGGTCTGATGATTCATTTTAGAACTGTTAATAATACACAGAACAAGATGAAGGAGACACACAAGAACATTTTATATGGCTGTCCCCAACTTACTTTGAAAACTTACTGTTTTTCAATACAGTAATATAACAAAAAAATATTTCACTATGTAACCAGAAAATTGTATCTTGATAATTGAAATACTGGTATGATGTGTACCTATCCAGAATCAATCAAATTATGTCCAAGCTAAATCTATAACTTATCTTTGAAATTCAACTCTTGATTATTATAATCTGATTCAAAATTATCATCACGACAGTGAAAATTTCCTATTCAACACAACCACATGATGAAGGATTATTATTCTCACATTCCTGAACGAGAAATGTGGGCTGAAGTCAAACTAGTGTATTGTGAATACTGATGCAACTTTCCAACAGCAAGACAACTAATGGGATTTGCATCACCTAAGCGAGAGCATAAAAAATCTGATTTACCTTTAAAGTTTTAATGTGAGCTTTAAATGTCATTTAAAAACACCTATCGTTTAAAAAATTGTGGTAGAGTGTGCCAAAAAATGGCAACACAGTGTCCAAAATTGCATAATAAAGGCAGATTGTGCAATAAGAATGTGTGAAAAAGAAAGCTTGGTCTTGTCCCTAAAATTAACGAAATGAACAAAGACATGTGGTCCTTGATCTAAAATTGAGTTTCCATTTATTACTAAAAATAAGAAGATGAATTTTAAAACTTATGACAATGACTGTTCTGACTGGAATCCATACAAGTAACTAGGTAAATCAGTGTAAAATGCCATGCTTGCATTTTGACTTGAAAATGGTCAATAGAATCCATAAATGTAACTACATAAATCCATTAAAAAAAATGCCATGTTTGCAGGTCACTAATTTCAAACTGTTACACACTTCAGTAAAAGTGTTACAATTATTAATATTTGTCTTGAAAATGTGTGTATGTGTGTGTGATTTGGGTTTTTAACATAGCTTTAACAATTTTTCAGTTATATCGCTACAATGTCTGCAGTGTGGCAGTTTACAGTGATGTCTAGCACTGGGGTATCGTATTGCAGACGTGTAGCATGATGTCCCACCCAGTCACATTATCCTGACACCAGGCCAACCAGTCCTAACACTAACCTCTTAATGCTGAGTGCCTAGTGAGGCAGCTGTTAGTACCATTTTTTTATAAGTTTTTGGTATGACTCGGCTGGGGTTCGAACCAGCCACCTCCTGCATCCGAGGCAGATGATTCAACCACTAGGCCACTGCAGAAGTTTTATCTTGATTATGGTGGTTAAACAATGCTCAAGTGATGATGAAAATCAAGCAATCTGATGAAAGACAGCAAGTATGTGATGAAAGAAGAGATATTCCCCTTAACTGTTCTGCTCTGGAAAACACAATCAAACAATGATAAAAATTACGATTATGCATCTTTAGCACACTAGAATACAAACCTGAAGCATGTAGTATTACTATTTTAAAAGTTACAGTTGAGTTTTGCAACTGGTTAGAATACAAAATTGAGGGACATAGTAATATTATTCTTGGTTACAGCTGAGGTTTGCAACTTGTTAGAATACAAAGTTGAGGCATATAGTAATATTATTCTTGGTTACAGTTGAGGTTTGCAACTCATTAGAATACAAACCTGAAGCATATAGTACTATTATTCTTGGTTACAGTTGAGGTTTGCAACTCATTTGAATACAAAGTTGAGGCATATAGTAATATTATTCTTGGGTACAGTTGAGGTTTGCAACTCATTAGAATACAAACCTGAAGCATATAGTACTATTATTCTTAGTCACAGTTGAGGTTTGCAACTCGTTTGAATACAAAGTTGAGGGACATAATAATATTATTCTTGGTTACAGTAGAGGTTTGCAACTCATTAGAATACAAACCTGAAGCATATAGTACTATTACTTTTGGTTACAGTAGAGGTTTGTAACTCATTAGAATACAAAGCTGAGGGACATAGTAATATTATTCTTGGTTACAGTTGAGGTTTGCAACTCGTTACAGTTGAGGTTAGCAACTCATTAGAATACAAACCTGAAGCATATAGTACTATTATTCTTAGTCACAGTCTAGGTTTGCAACTTGTTAGAATACAAAGTTGAGGCATATAGTAATATTATTCTTGGGTACAGTTGAGGTTTGCAACTCGTTAGAATACAAACCTGAAGCATATAGTACTATTATTCTTAGTCACAGTTGAGGTTTGCAACTCTTTAGAATACAAAGTTGAGGCATATAGTAATGTTATTCTTGGTCACAGTTGAGGTTTGCAACTCATTAGAATACAAACCCGAAGCATATAGTACTATTATTCTTGGTTACAGTTGAGGTTTGTAACTCATTAGAATACAAAGTTGAGGGACATAGTAATATTATTCTTGGGTACAGTTGAGGTTTGCAACTCATTAGAATACAAACCTGAAGCATATAGTACTATTATTCTTGGTTACAGTTGAGGTTTGTAACTCATTAGAATACAAAGTTGAGGGACATAGTAATATTATTCTTGGTTACAGTTGAGGTTTGCAACTCATTAGAATACAAACCTGAAGCATATAGTACTATTATTCTTAATCACAGTTGAGGTTTGCAACTCATCAGAATGCAAAGTTGAGGCATATAGTAATGTTATTCTTGGTTACAGTTGAGGTTTGCAACTCATTAGAATACAAACCTGAAGCATATAGTACTATTATTCTTGGTTACAGTTGAGGTTTGTAACTCATTAGAATACAAAGTTGAGGGACATAGTAATATTATTCTTGGTTACAGTTGAGGTTTGCAACTCATTAGAATACAAACTTGAAGCATATAGTACTATTATTCTTAGTCACAGTTGAGGTTTGCAACTCGTTAGAATACAAAGTTGAGGCATATAGTACTATTATTCTTAGTCACAGTTGAGGCTTGCAACTCGTTACATCACTTTCTGAAACCATCAACACAGAATCTTACAGCTGGAACTGCCAAAAATGCTTATGCAGGTAATCCTATCATATCAAAGTATAAACTTAACACATACAGAAAGATTAAAGTATAAAAAAATACCAAAAATGCACACAGCAGTGATACAGGGGACATCTGATTTTAGAATACTTTTCACACATAATCTTAATTCTGATGTAGATGATGCTACTGGACTTGGGACTTACAACTGAATAATTTTTAAGGTGTGTGTTACGTATTGATGCACATGAAAATCAAGTTCATGGGATTGAAAAACCACACTAAAATGATTAAAGAAATACATATCTACAAGCTAACAAAGCATAAATTTTAGCATTTTTTGAAAATACTGATTTAATGAAGTTTATTTAGCATGGATTATTTATTAATGACATGTTAATTATTACTGTAGATACCAATTATTTTCTGGCAAAATATGCTTCCTCAACAGTACCAGATCATAATACATTAGAAGAACTAATACCACCTCAAAAAACCAGCCCTCCCAGGATAAAATGTCTTAGGCAAAGAGCTCAATGTTATCTGCCAACTTAGGTGACAGAGTGATCTCCCACTGATACTGGGATTGGCACCTAATCCTGTGCATCCTTAACTTACCACTGGAGTAGAAAACATCCTGTTTATATATAAGTGCGGGCAGGCTTTGAGGCTGTATATGTATTATATCAGGTAGGTATTACTGAAGAATATTTTACCAGAAAAAAATGGTTTCTTCCAATCATAATTCCCATGGAGAATAGGTAAGATGTGCAGAGATACATCCCCTTACCCCCAGAAAGGTCATCTCTGGTCCCCTAAGGTATTTGAGACAGTTTCTAGTTAACCTGGCTGGAAAATGGATTCCATGAACTGGGAGCAGCTTCAAAAGGGAAACAATTTCCTTCCTGCAAATCCAGTGTTAAGTCATGAAGCCACATTCTTATGAAGCTGTCAAATAACCCAGGAATGACCACAGCTATAGGTCCCACCAGATCAAGTTGAGCCTTTCAGAATAAATGATCTTTGAGATAAAAGCTGTGTTGCTCCTTCTCAAGTGCCACTTCTGAGCTCACACTGGGTCCTGTAGATGACCTTGAGATGAAGTTTCCAGAGTAGACAAGAATTCATTGCAAAAGTCTGATACTCCATGAATGTGAGTCTATTCTTGACAATGAAAACAGGGGTCTCTCATGAGTGATACTGAACCATCTTGTTTGAACTGTAGTTAAGGTCCACTGCTACGGCATGTATTTTTCAGATTCTGCCTACCATTTGCTAATGCAGCGAGGAATCAGGTCTTATATGAGAGGTGAACCAATGAGGCTCTTGCGAACAGTTCAATTGGGGTCTTGTTCAGCCAGATCAGTACTCATGATAAATTCGGCTTTGGGCAAACAGCCAACATCTTTGGATGTGTGTAATCATACTTAGACAGAAGATCAGTGAGGTCTTTGTTTTGTTTGATATCCTCTCTTCCATAATGACATAGGGTGTCAGTGATTATGGAGCAGTAGCCATTAATTGTGATTGGTGCTAAAGAGCCATAGTAGGAAGTTAACTTTTTGAAGTACTGATGCCTGCAGTGGCATAATGTGTTCTTGGGAACACATTTGCCTTCATACGCTTTTAAAGTGAAGTGCCATTTTGCTTGAGCAATTTTCCACCACTGACTGTGAGAACTGTTTGTTCCAGAGGGCTTGTTTAATAAGATTCTGATGTGCAGAGTTAGAAATCCTGGGTGAAACAACTGCCATCATTGTTGCATTAGAAGATGAGGGATTATTTAAAATTTCCTTCTGATTTCTGTTGCAAGATTGATAAGGTCACTGATCCATGATTTTTCCCATTTGAGTGAAGCAATCAGGAAGAGGTGATACTCTGATTCTGTTGCTTTCTGTATCACCTTCAGGATCAAAGGTGTTGGAGGGTAAGCATCTATGTCCTGGTTGTTCCAATCTATAGGAGTATTGACTGCCCAAAGCTTCACATCTGGGACTGGTGAGACAAAGGTCGGGAGTTTGGCATTCCACTTGGTCTCAGATAGGTCCACCATTGGTGATCCCATTGGGTATATGTCTGAGTGAAAGCCAAGGGATGTAGATTATTCCATTTGTATTAGTTGATTCTTCCAGGACATGTCAACTAATACAAACAAGAACACAAAGGTCTGGGGACTTGGTTTTACCTTGCCATTTGAGATAAGTCACCAAAGTGGAGTTGTTGGACAGAATGAAAACTCCCTCCCCATGAAGATTCTCATACCATCAATGACAAGCTTTTGAAATGGCTTTCATCATGAAAATGTTGATATGTAAATAATGATTCTGAGGTGGCAACACTCCAGGGCTTCCCAGAATGATGAAGAAAAACAATTACCCTCTTTCTACCTTTTGTCCACTTTTCTTTGGAAGAACTGTGGATTTCAATGGTTGTAGATTCGGTAGGACTGCTTCCTATTAGAGGCATCCCTGTGACCTTTTTGTTGATCACCTCTGCTGTTGCTGAGACTGTGAGTTTAGGAAATTGGTCTCCTTGGTGGCTTGTTTGTGGATTTTGTCAACCTGACCAGTACAGAGATTACCGTATATACTCACGTATAAGCCGAAGAATTTAGGAAAAATATAAAGCCTTGAAGAAGGGGGTCGGCTTATCTGCAGGTCGTGCAATTTTTCCTATTTTTACCTAGTCAAGTGGGGGGGTTGGCTTATACGTGAGTATATATGGTATGCACTGTTATGTACCGTATATACTCGCATATAAGCCGAAGAATTTAGGAAAAAATAAAGCCTTGAAGATGGGGGTCGGCTTATCTGCGGGTCATGCAATTTTTCCTATTTTTACCTAGTCAAGTTGGGGGGGGCGGCTTATACACGAACGGGCTTATAAGTGAGTGTATACAGTAGATGATAAAGGTTGAGAGCGAACATAGCCTTATGATGGTCTTAAGAAAGGTGGAAGGACAGCACTGCCAGTTGTAAGTTCATAGCTGCTGTTTCTGCAGTGGCCAGAATATGTTGGGCAGCTCTGTTTAAGACATGGGCCATTCTGGAAACAGACTCCCATACATGACTTGTGGGATTCTGGGTGGGATAAGACCAATAGTGTTCTGCCTGTTGAAAGATCACCATACATACTAAATCCAACATTTAGCCCACAGCCATGATGTTGTGCACCAACTGCAGTGTGTCATTAAACAACTTCCAAACAATGTATGCAGAGAACAGCTTTGTAATCCCCAAAGCTGCAATATCTTTGTCAACTGCTGAGGCATCCAAATGGAAAACTGGTGTGTGCAACTTAAAGAATTGCTGACTCAAGTTCGTGGGAAGGAGTCTGTGCAAGAAAAAGTCAGGTGATGCTTGGATCTTGTAGCTGACAACTGAAGGAGCCCAGAATGTTGGCAACTCTACCAGACTGTGGAAGTAATTTAGTCAAAAATCAACTGATGCTGGAACTTAGACCAGACAGTTGCTGAAGAGGGAGGACAGAACTATAGTGGCAGTAGGTTGAAAACTTCTTCAGTTGAAGCCCATAACGCTAAGTCTTTGTGCATCAAGTAATATCTAACAATGAGGGGACCTGACAGCATGTTTCTCGTTGGCTTTGGATAAAGATGTTGAAGCTGACATCTCTTATGCTACCTGCAAAGTAGCTGGAGAAGGATGTTGATGGTGACCCATGAGCTCTTTGAACATCCCAAGTTAGATACAGTGACTTCCAATCTGTCGCTAAGTACAGGCTCCTTTTGAGTCATAAAGGCTTGATAACAAAGAGAAGTGATATTTTTTGGATAATGAAGCACTTTAGCTGGGAAATGTATGCAGGGAGTATTTAGAAGCACTATGCGGGTTAGACTGATCCATGTGAGTGCCTCTATAACCTGGGTTCGTAAAACTAGACCAAGTGAGTTCTTCTGGTAGCTGATACAGCATGAAAAATTGTGGCCATGACACATTACAATCAGAGGTATATTGCAGAGTCCAGTTGTGACAGAACAGTGCCATCTTGGTTGGCATGACATTGTCCAGTTCTTGAAATTGGGAGGGGGTTCCGGATATTGATCCTCATAGCCGGTCCATAATTCTAATATGCAAGATGGTAATTGAGACTGTTTGTTTGCTATCTCATTCCCCAGTAAGTAATATAGTGTCAAACCCTAGCATGCAAACTGATGACGTCCTCGTCCCTTTAATATGCCAAGTACTGCTGCCCACTGACTTATGTCCATAATATGTAAGTCTGATATGTATTCATAGATTCACAACCAGAGTAAACTACACATGTAGAGTGGTTGTCAGTCTGGTCTTGCCCATGGTCTAAATCTGTAAGACAAAACAGAGCAGACAATATATACAGGTGTAGCCCAACACACACCCTGCTTTATGTACTCCAGAGTGTACATGTAGATCTACACACTATGACAATTATCTTTAATAGGGCACACGTGGCTGACCATACAAGTGGAATATTGGAGCGTAGCTATTAATACCTATGATAGGGATACTAAAATATCAGTTCTAATAGTTACCGGTAGGAATGGCCAATTGACTGCCCATATAAGTAAAATCACCAAAATGTCACTTATAGTAACCAGGAAGTGGACACTGTGGCTAAAATATGCATAGAAAACTTGCTCACACGTATCCGTAGCAGAAATTGTACCACAATATCATTTGAGATTTCTGTATTATACACCAGAACTGCACCTATTTAAATCAAGCTATAGCAATGTGAGGGGACACAATCGTGACCCATGCAGGTACATACCAAGAGCACTTAAACGTGTGAGGATGGCAAAGTGACCCTGAAAATACAGAAACTTTGTTGTCAAAGAAAAAAAGAACAGAAACTTTATTGATCCCTTCTAAGTGAACACTCCTCCAACTTGAATTAAGGTAGAAAACTTCCAAAATGCTTGTATGTGGATTGCAAGGCCTCTCTGTCTACAGAGAGTGTGCATCTCAGCACATGTAGAAGTAGTAACTTAAGTAGTCACATGATTTGGTGCCAATCCATGTATCAGGGGAGACCACTCTATCTATCACCCAGGTGGGTAGATAACTTGTAGCTTTCTGCCAAAAAAAGTTTTAGCCTGGGAGGGCTGCATTTGCAAAGCAATAGTAGTTTTTCTAAGGTATTATGATCAGGTAGCATATTTAAAGAAGAAGCATGGAGAGAACACCCTGCCAGCAATGATTGCAAGTGAAATTAATAAAGTTCCTGCCACATTTTTCAAGATTTATGTTTCATTAAATACAAAGAAAACTCAATAATGTTCACACAAACATATGCTATGCATTGCAGCATCGTACAGATCTAGTCATTTGAGCATTTAAAAACGCCACATCTGATTATATTTTTCTGCATATACTGTTGCCATTTCTCCAAATTCTCTGAGCTCATTTTACAAAAACCCAAATTCTCTGTGTTCTTATTACAAATACCCAAATTCCATTTGCTCTTGTTACAAATGCCCAAATTATCTGTGCCCTTGTTACAAATACCTAAATTCTCTGTGTCCTTGTTACAATTACCCAAGGGGCCCCAAGTGGCTGAGTGGACTAAAGCACTCACCATTTCAGATCACTGCCATCTCACCTGTCTGAGTGGGTTTGAGTCTCTGGCTTGGCTAACGTTGGTACATGACAAAGCCTGCCAGTAGCTTCTCGTGGGTCGGTGGTTCTTCCCAGGGTTTTCCAGGGTTCTTCCTCCACCAGTTATACCGACTGCCATGTATAGCCTATCTTGTGCTGAAAAATGGCGTTAAACCCTACAACAACAAAACAATTACCCAAATTCTCTGTGCCCTTGTTACAAATACCCAAATTCTCTGTGCCCTGTTATAAATACCCAAATTCTTTGTGCTCTTGTTACAAATACCCAAATTCTCTGTGCCCTGTTACAAAAACCCAAATTCTTTGTGCCCTTGTTACAAATACCAAAATTCTGAACCATATTCTAAGCAGACTTCATTTCTGGCAACTGTATTTCAATGGCTATATTCAACATTTATTAATGTAACCATCTGCAACCACAGTTCATCAGCCATATTCAACATTTATTTCTGTGACCATCTGCAACTGTAGTTCATTGGCCATAATCAACATTTATTACCATGACTATCTGCACCTAGTTCATCAGCCATATTCAACATTTATTACTGAGACCATCTGCAATCACAGTTCATTGGCCATATTTAACATGTATTACTGTGACCATATTCAACTGCAGTTCATCAACCATATTCAACATTTATTACTGTGACCATCTACAATATCTGGATCTGCTAGCTGCAAGTCACTCAGAATGTTATGTAAATAAGTGTGCGTTTCTTTTAAGAACTGTGGAACTGTTACAATTTAAAGAAATATGACTTTCTTCCTTTGCTTTGTTTACAAAGCAAATGATATAAGTTTGGAACATTCTGGCCATTTCCCCCTGTGTATTGCCACTAAGCACAAAAATGAGAACTTGGATTTTGCTTGGAATATTACTTAATCCCTGAGTGGCTGAGTGGTCTAAATCGCTCACCGTTACGGATCACTGCCATCTCACCCCTGTCTGTGTGGGTTCAAGTCTCGGGTTCAGCCAATGTGGGTATGTGAAAAAGCTTGCCAGTAGCTTCTCATGGGTAGGTGGGTCTTTCCTGGGTCTTCCTGGGTTCTTCCTCCACCATTTATGCTGGCTGCCATGTATAGCCTATCTTGTGCTGAAAAATGGCTTTAACCCTTCAGCAACAGCAACTTAATCCACTGACATTAATTACATATTTCATTCAAGCCATAGTCTCCTAATATTTTTATTGGTGAAGTCTAGATTTTCTTAAGAAAATTACTTATAATTAAACCTAATAAAAATGTTGCCCCAACACATGCATTATGGCTGATTGAATAAAGAACTTTTTGTGTGTGATAGCTTAAAAGCAATGGGGCATCCAAAATTAAAGTACATCACACCCGTCGTGCCATAGTGGCCAGAAAAAAATGTCTGAAAACAATACCTGTATCTCACCATTCACATTCAAGAAAAACAAAAAATTCCATACTCAGTACTGTTCTGTGAAACTGATGAATAGAATCTGCAGCTACTGCGCTGTAAAGTGGAGATGCATGGAACTCTTTGCTGACAGCATTCCAAACAAGTGGATAATCTTGACACTCTTGAAATATTTCTCTCCTGAAATAAGAATCAATCAATCAATCAAAAGAGTTTTGAGCTGCAGCAGCACCCAAATATATGTAACTTCCATTTCATGCAAACTAAAAACAAGCAGTTTATTTGTAAACAGACCATACCAGAAGAATAAATCAGCCATAATCAGCAATGAAAAAAAAAATAGTTTTCAGGATGACATCAAATCTTAAAAAGGTTTTGCTCTGGCAAAAAGCAGTAAAGTCCAAAGTTTTGGTTTAAAGAAAACCAGAAGCCAATGGTTTAAAACTGAAAGGCAATGTGCAAACTAAATGCCATTGACAATGTGCAAACAAAATGCTATTGGCAATGTGCAAACTAAATGCCATTGGCAAAGTGCAAACAAAATGCTATTGGAAATGTGCAAACAAAATGCTATTGGCAATGTGCAAACTAAATGCCATTGGCAAAGTGCAAACAAAATGCTATTGGCAACGTGCAAACTAAATGCAATTTGTAATGTGCAAAATAGATGCTATTGGCAATGTGGAAACTAAATGCTGTTGGTAATGTGCAAACTAAATGCCATTGGCAATGTGTAAACTAAATGCCATTGGCCATCTGCAAACTAAATGCTACTGGCAATGTGTAAACTAAATGCGATTGACAAGGTACAAACTAAATGCAATTGGCAATGTGCAAAATACCAATAGCAATGTGCAAATTAAATGCTTTGTTTAAATTAAATGTTATTGGCAATGCACAAACTAAATGCTATTGGCAATCTGCAAAATGCTATTGGTAATGTTTAAACTAAATACTATTGGCAATGCACAAACTAAATGCCATTGGCAATGTGCAAACTAAATGCTATTGGCAAGATACTAACTCATAACTATGAAACACTAATAGAGCTATAAAACATCCAGTTATGATTATGAGACACCAACTCAAAACTACAAAATATCAAGTCACCATTTATTGAAAAACTAATGCTTTTGGAAACCATCTTGGATATACTTGAACAATACAAGATTTCCTAACTAGCCATAGCAGTATCCATATTAGTTGTAAGATCAGCACCATTTTCATTAAAAGTATATGAAACCTTATGGTAAAAACTCACTGTTCATATAACCATCAATTCAGGACATGTTGAGATCTCATGATATTCATGATGACCACTGTGGCAACCATAATGGATGCCAGATTGGCACCACTGTCATTTAGGATGAATCAGATGTCATTAGCAGTCTTTTGGTGAAAGCCCCATGATGATATGTTCATCAATTCACATGGAGTAGTGGTAACAAGATTTTCAAGAGGGCCACTAAGGTGGCCATACTAGATGTCAGAGCACTATTGTCATTTAGGAATCACTTGAATATAAGCCTTCTGGTGAAACACTTTTTTAAAATATCTTTCCATTTAGGAGTGGTATTAATAAAATTTACAAATTGCCATGGTGGTCATAATGGCTGCCCAATCAGCACCATTTTCATGTATAAAAGAAAAAAAGTCATTAGAAGTCTCTTGGTCCAAAATCCCATTTTCATACGACCATCCATTCAGGATATTAGCATTAACAAGAGTTTCAAGATGGCTATCATGGCAGCTATACTGGTGGTTACAATGACACTTTTTTAACTGAAGATCAACCACACATCATCAGAAGTCTTTTGGCACAAACCCACATCAATATGGCCATCCATTCAGAAGAAGTGGCAATAAGACGATTTTCAAAAAAGCTGACCATACTGTATGTCAGATCAGTTCCATTTTTATTTGGGACCAACATTGGATCATAAAGAATCTGGTGAAAACCCGATGACAATATGATTTTCAGTGCAGCAAAGTGCATTTACAGATGCACAAAAATCTATTGTTTTGTTTTTGCAAAGATAATGTAAACAACCAACAAAAATATCTCTTACAATTTTAAAACAGTTACTAACCATAGGTTTTCCAACCAAGGCAAATTTATTCCAGGAATGGAAATAGTGGGATTCAAGTATCCCTAATAGTTCAAAAAGTAAGGTCACAATAGTCCCTTTAAGACACTGACACTCTACTGGCTGAAGTGTTCTTTAAAAAATCCAAGATAAGACTCTTTCTTTATTTCAACAGCTGAGTGTTAAAACAATCTTTGATGTTCTTGAGCAATGAGAAGATTTTAAAAGTGGCAGCTGCAGTGGCCATATTGTATGTAATTAGTTCTATTTCCATCCAGGACTAACTATAGCTTTTTAAAAATTTTTGGGTCAAACTCCATGTCAATATGACCATCCATCTAGGAGCAGCGACATCAAAATTTTCATGATGGCCATTATGACAGGCCACACTTGATCTAAGACTGGCACCATTTTCATTAGAACTCACTATATATCATAAAAAGTCTTGCCAAAAACCCCCATGTCAATATAGTAGTCCATTTAGAAGATATAACAATAAAATGCTTTTCAAGATGGCTGTCACAGTAGTCATATCGACTTCATTTATATTTAGGACCAACAAGATATAAGAAGTCCTCTGGTAAAACCCACTGTTGACATGACTTTCCACTGAGGAGGAGAAGTGATAAAAAAAAAATGTTCAAAATGGCTGCCTTTGTCAGATCTGCACTGTATGCATTAAAGACCAATGTTAAATATATATATATACACTGTAAATTCTGTTCCTGACTGTAAATTGTATTATCTTTAGTTGAAATCTCGACAAACAGATAAATAGATGCTTACATGTGTTTACAGTTACTAATAAGAGTCTGACTGGTGGGGGGCCGGACCCCTCCCCCCACCTAAATTCCCCCCAGAAACATACACACACAAGCATACAGTCACTTGTCACTTGAAATTTGACCATCATTTTATTCTTGCATGCATTTATTGGGTATTATGCACACTTTGGATAAACAGGCACAGAGACTTTTGCTTTGGTACCCTTTCAAGGAAAGTCAGGGCCCTTTTTAAAGTTTGGAAACCTTCCCCCCCAAACACTTTACCTGACCTACCCTGCTAATAATAATATTAGTCATAAGCATGGTGATATGTTTCGGGCTATTTCTTATTGGATGGGTTGGTCAGGCAGGTACTTAGAAAAATTAAGTTATTTTCCACTGGTTGGGTGAGATCATGCGAGTTTTTTTTTACGATGTTGGAGATTTGCATTTTACCACATAGCAGTAGTGACAATATGCATGTTTTAGCCTATATACAAGTTCCTTGAACTACACAATATTCTTATTCTTATTTCTTGCTGTAAAATCAAGTCTGCTGATGTATTTTTATGCTGTATTTACACATTAGTTTAGAGCAAATGTTTGGATTATTCAGTGGACACAGAAAGTGCTCACTGAACTATAACATGATTTCTGGGACTACTGTAAATTATTCAAAGGAGTTCTGGATAACAGCATTTTGACATGTCAGTTCTGTTTGTGGACCAGTACATTCATGAATCTGAAATTTATATACAGCATTTTATTCTTTCGGACACTAATAGAACTTTTTTCAGGATAATTTGGGCTACAATTCATAACACTATAAGTTCCTCTTACAGTTTCATTTTATAACCTTGATAATTAGATTACATGTATTGTTAGTTTATGACCCAAACCAATCATTTTCTGCTACACAGAAGAACAATTAACACACTTCAGACCCTTCCTCCAGTCAATTTTGGAGTGATCCATATCGATAGAACTTTCAATCTTGTACCAAGTTAGGTGACATTAATGGTCTATACGAGCCACAAAGTTATCATGAGTCTAAGGAATCACCCCTCCTGCCAGGCCCTTTAATGCTATATTGGGATGGAAAAACCTCTTCATGCTACAGATTCTTTGCACACCTACAGGCTGCCTTGGGCCTATTTCTATGCAAAATCGAAATGTTGATAGGCTCTGATGATGAGAAAGCATGACAGATGCAATTAATATAATATTCCCCAAGGCGAAAGGAAACTCTGTACTAAACATATCAATGACATTCTTAAGTGGCAGATGATGCACAAAATGAAAGAATAAGAATTATCAATGAAATATTTGGTCCTACTGGAGTAGTCTATGCAAATGAAAGTACTGACTTTCATTTTAGAAACAAAAAGTTAAAAGAAAAACTGAGATATGAACACGAAGACTTTCTTCAATACTATGAAAAATACACAAAATGAAAAATTGCTGCATCAACAAGAAAAACTATGGACAAATAATAATACCAGCTCCATGAACTACAAATGAAGCTTGCTGTAAAACTGATAAAACCAAGGAAATAAATAAATGTTATATACAACTGTACAAAGTTATTAAGAATGCTGATGACAGTTATGCAGCAGGCTCTCCACAGTACTGGAAACTTCAGATTGGTTCCAAGATTTAGTAAATATAAATTTACACCAACTGTATGGCAGAAGAAGTCTGAGGAGGACAAACAATTTGCATTAAGAAATTCCCGAGTGCTGAAACAAGAGAACATAAACCAGAGACTTCTATCTCCTCCGATTGCACACAATCTGTTCGAAGAATACAAAGCATCGCCAAAAAGCCAAACCAGAAGACACAGTTAAAACCTGGTAGAATTTATACTGCAAAATAGTAAACTGAGGACACAACCATTAACTTTAAATAGCAGCCCTGGCTCTGTAATTGCTGATGAACTTTACATTTCAGGTTAATATATGGTTTAAAGTCAACATTAAACTTGCACAGAATGTCTTGAAATATGATCTCATACACAGCAATTCTTACAGGTATTTCAAAGAAACTAAATTTTCTAGTTATAAAAAAAGTGACATGGTGCAAAATATGTAATAATAATAATAATAATAATAATAATAATACCTTGATAAAAAGCCTATATTATAAAGAATTATCCTTCTGCTGTTCATGAAATGCTTATTCCATGTATATTTTTAATTTAATTAAACTGATTTATAAAATTAGTGTTCATCCCTTCATATTCAGACCAATCTGGCTGCCATAGCAGCATTGAGATAAATGAACTTCAACCAGCATAGCCATGAGAATCTCTAGGTCTTACTTGTAGCTGACTGTTCATTAGAATGTGGATTTGGAAAACTCCTGCTTGTGAGATACCAGGTCAGGAACTTCTGCAATTATTGATGTTAATTTGTTCCAAGTCCCTATTGTACATAGAAAGAAGGTGAACCTGAAACAATTTTTGTTGATGCTGACTT
Organism: Megalonaias nervosa; assembly: GCA_016617855.1. Taxonomy (NCBI): domain Eukaryota; kingdom Metazoa; phylum Mollusca; class Bivalvia; order Unionida; family Unionidae; genus Megalonaias; species Megalonaias nervosa. The sequence goes on from JAECUM010001576.1 coordinate 187,123, forward strand.
TAATTGCATCTTCTTCCTGTGATTTGCCCTAGTTTGGCTACATGCCATGGTCAAGTATCTGTCCATGGGTATGTCCCCTCTTGTACAACATGGTCAGCTGGGTCTTAGTTCATCTGGATTCAAGTAATTCCCACTTGAGATGATTCAACATTGCACTGATGCCGCAAGTACTACAGTACCTTTGTGGTGAATCTAGCAGCTCTCCTTTGAACCATCTCTTATTTATTGTGTTTATATAATGTGTATTCCACGCTGTTAGCAGTAATCAAGGCCAGGTCATAAAAGCGAGAAATATGCTGCACTTTTTACTTTCTCATTGTTGATTTGGAGGTTGTGACATAGGAAACCAAGGTTGCTTTTCCCTTTTTTCATCTTGTCTACGTAACTATTCCAAGAGGGGTCCCTGGAGAATTTATATATGATATATTTGTATCCATTACAGTCTGTGTTAACAATATTTATCTATTTATTTTTTGTACATTTATGTCTTTTTGAGTAATGTAATGCTTGACAATATTCTCAATGACCAATTTCTAGCAATTTACAGCCTATTTGCGTCTTCGTGCCACTTACTTTTTAGTTCTTCTTAGTAGTTCTAAGCAGTAATTACCGGTTTTTACCAAGACCAGCTATAAATGAAAGTAGTCTGAGCTATGCAACATGGGTGAAAAATCAAATTCCTTGAGACAAAATTGTAAACTAAATGTATGAACTATATTAAGATACTGACTGCAAGGATATTAACTACATGAATTTCACGCGTGACAAGCAACTTGTATTTCCTAGTTGTCAAAAGAATTGCTGATATGAATGTTGAATTATTGTGTCAAATCGTCCCGAAGTTAAATGAATCCTATCTTATCTTAATAATTTCAAAATATCTATTAACTGAACCATCAACCGTTAATTCCTGAAGCTAACCTACACCTGCCCAAGGCTGAATCTCAATAAACGCGATGCATTTGTACACCATGCTTTCGAAAATAATACGCATACTGTTTTAATTCTGTATTCTCCTGTTCTAGAAAAATTTCTTGAATAAAACCTGTTGCTGCAAAACCTTCTCGGTACTATGGAAAACATTATTAATATTGGGGGACAACTTGGTATAAAGCAACAATTTAAAATCCTGAAAAGTTGCACTTTCTCGAGAAATTGCAAAGCCAAAACCGATCAGGATCAATGCAATATATTATAGTTAGTTCAATGTGTACAGTGGTGAGAGAGAATGTTGAAAAGAAGATATCGAGAAAATGTTGAAAAGAAGATATCAAACTACAACTACAACTACAACTATATATAT